>JANHFL010002790.1:178550-205112 GCA_032468155.1 Oxyrhabdium leporinum | reverse complement strand
TATCCGTCTTTCTGTTATGCCTCCAAAACTTCTAGTTTCTTATTCCTCTACTCAAAGGACTTATTTTTTAAATCCGTGAATATATTTATTGTCCTTTACTGAATAGATTTAATATGGTTTGTTTTAACATGTTGCGATGGGTTTATGGTTTGTTCAGAAGAGGCTGTCACTTCACATTCAGCAGCACAGCCGCCTAAAACACGTCATGGACAGATGGTTTGTACCTGTACTATTTCTTTGTACATTCTTAAGTAACCACAAGCCACACTTAATGTGCTGTCTGAACCCAAAGTAAATATGTTAACCTTGAAATTTTTCACCAATAAGGAAAATAGTATTCCTTCAAGAGTTGGTAGTGTTTTCTAATCTTGGGATGGCATCAAGCATTTCTGAATAAGCTTTTGAAGAGTTGGAGTTACTAAGTTGATGCCTTGATGCCTATTTCTGGTTTTTACTGGTGGCCTTTGATAGCCTTGGCACAGATTTAGGTGAAGTTTAGAACCCTTGAGGTGTAGAATTGTAATCAGTGTAGCTGGTTCCAGTCATCCTAGATTGACTAGCTACTATTCACTCTCTGACTCATACCCTTGGATGTTCATTTCTGTCATTTGACATAGGTCATTGAACCTCAGTATCTAAATGGATCATGGGAATCTTTTGAGTTTCCTCTCCCTGTAATTTACTATTATGGTGCTGAAGGCTGAAATGTAAATTAGAAGCTATGAATTCATTCATATGATTGTTAGTATGCCATGTATATAGTAATGCATTAGTGAAAAGTCAACTGATCTCACTGATGGTTCTTTAGTCACATAATGGCAGCTGTCTGGTCTAAAAACTAAGATGTTGCGTGAGACCTAATAGTTGACAAATAAGAATTCTTGTGAATTGTCTCCAAAACATTTGTATCCAGTTAGGTGGAAATAACTTTTTCTTGTCCACTTTATTGACATCATGCATAATTTTGTATACCTCAATCACGTACCCTATGCCGGTTTCAGTTTTAATATTTTTTTTCATAAATTTGTGATATAGTTCCAAGTTACCTCATTTCATCTTGAGGCCAGATTTTTGAGAACTGATGAGCCATATATATATCTAATTGGAAGACGTACTTGTGAAAACAAGTGATGGTCATCTGCTGCTGAAAACAGGCAGATGGGTGGGAGGTGCAAATGTCTACAAACATCACTCCTGAAAAGTATGAAAGTCTGAAGATACCTGCAGGATGAGAAGGACTTCATCTGCTGAATTTTTAAATACAGTATCTAACAAGGCATCTTTTCTCTTCCCTGCTCCATTTTTTCATCCTCTTATTCATTTTCCTCAAGTTTTGTTCATCCTCTTTTATCTATTCTGTTGTACTTTATTTTTGTCTTATATACTCCTTTGTGCTGTTTCGCGGCATCACGTTGCCATCACATGACGTATCGTGACTTTACGGAGCTGGGGAGGGCATGGCCTGCACGTGACGTATCCAGCCCACGGGCCGCCAGTTTGACACCCTGTGGTAGACAATGAGCGTGTGTGTAAATAGTTTGTTTCTGAGAAAGAAAATTTATGCAGATCGGGAATGAATTTTAGAAATGTGCCATTCTTTATAGTGTATATAGTGTAACATAGTATATAGTATAATATAGTGTAATTTATGGCATATGCATGCATATATGTGCATGTGTGTGTACATGCATGCATGCACATCACACACACACACAAACATTATATGAAGAAGTTTCTTGAAGAGAGAGAAATAATTTCATCTGAAATTGGCCATCTTAGATGGCCAATTCTACGTTTTCTGGTTAACTTACATTCATAGTTGTGCTGTTTGGGTAAAAATGCAGAGAGTCAGCGGAAGAAGCATGATATATTTTTTCTGCTCGTTTATTTTGGATAAGTACGACGTATGAACAAATTGGATGAATGTTATTTGTGGAATATAAATCTCTATTGTATCCCATTCCTCCCACCTGTAGCCCGAATCCCTCATGTCCCTATCCATTAAAGAAGCTTCCCACCCTTCCTCCCAGCAGATTTTGGTGGTTTTGGTGAGCTGTACCGTACTTCATTCTTTCTTCTGCATATGGACATTGCTGTTAGAAGATACATGCTTGTTTTCATCCACAGGATATAAGCGTTTGAGCCATTGCTGGGAATATACTGGGTCAGTTGGATCTTTATTTTAATACTGTACATCAGAATTAATGTTATGTTCTTATCCTCCCATGGAAAGGGTTATGAAGTTTTAATACATGGTAACAGATTTATAGTAACATAAACTTGGCTATTTCTTGTACTCTAAACTTTTCAAAAGTGAAATATGATGTTTAAAAAAAAATTGGCTGTAGCAGGGTGACAGCTATTTTTTGTTTCTCAGTCAGAATTCATCATTATTTATACTTGTGCTTGGTCATTTATTTTTATCTTAATGCCAGACATATATATCTAAATAGTGCTTGGGCATCCAGAGTCACTTAGGTGAGATGGGTGGGATAGAAATATGATGAATAAAATAAATAAATTGCATTTGCGGTGCACTTTTGTTAACCGAATGGCCTTAATCAGTTCAGTTTCAGATTGTATGATCTTTATATTTCTATGTAAGTAGTAGTATGTTTTTTATTATTATTTTAATGTCTGTATATTGGTTCAGCATAGTCTACAATTCTACATAGAAAAAGAACCTAAATTTATTATGAAGTATAAATAGGTATGCCTGGAAATATCTGAAGACTGTGTGTTGGTATTTCATATATAGGAATCAGTTCAAGGGATTGCTTGAATAGAATTCACTAACACCTTCATAATGTATTTAAATGTATAAAATACCTTTTCTGTTATCTCGTATTACTTCTAACAGGAGATTTATAGTGGATGAAGATGCTTGTGCTTTACTTTTATATAAGCATGATTAAATTTGGTGTACAGCTTTTATAATGTGAAAATAAGTAAAGTTTTTATATTGCTGGTCCAAGCCAATTAAAGCTGGAGTTGATTTAAATCTTTAAGACATAAGGTAGGCAGGGTCAACAAAATAGTGTTTAAGAGTCTCAGTCACTCCTAAAATTAGTGCCTGTAAGCCTCTCAACAATTAAATTGAAATTAATTTTAATTAAAAATGTTAAATACTCAAAATCTTACAAGACTGGTAGATCACGTGATATTTTTGTGTAAAGTCTCATGGCTGGGTTTCCAGAATAGGAGTTTTTGCATGATTCAACAATAGCTTTACTACTGGAGAATGCTGCCTTTGGCCTGAACATACTGAAAGTTTTTCTTGTCCTTTCTGGCAATTGTTACCTGCAACCAATTATTAAACAAATCTTCCTTTTGTGAGTCTTAGCAGACTAATACATTAAAGTTACAATCTTATGGTTTTTAAGAAGGAACACTCTCCCTTTGAGGATTGAAAAAGGGAATGCGAAACAGCTGACTAGAAAAGGAAATATCAGATGGATGTTCCTTTCCTGTTTTTTCCCCCATGAAACGTTCACGTTTCATTCTTCTCCGAATTGGAAAATTGGCCAAGATGAAAGTTGGCCAGCTTATGGATCCTTGGGTACAACCTTCCAACTTAGAATCATATTACTTCAGTTCTAGAGTCAGCGTAGATTTATGCTGTCCTATTGTGAGAATTTTAAAAAGGGGAAGGAAGGCTTTGGAAAAAAATAATCCAGATTTCCCCTTAGGTTACTTACCCCTCTTGTGATGAATATGACAGGGTCTTAGATTTCTTAAAGGCACCCATATCAGAATTCTCCACAACAGCAGGAAGGACAGGCTTGTCAGCCCATTCGATAAGCTATTGTTATGGTTCATTTGCTGCATTTATTTGCAAATAGGTACTAAGGCAGATTTGTAGGCTCATACAGAGCAATGCATTTCTTAAGAAAAAATAGTCGAGATTTTTTAGAAACTCCAGGGTAGTGCCAGGATACTATCTGCATGATTTTTGGAAATGAGAAGAAAATGCCACACCAAATTAGATATTTGTCTTATTCCTTCTAACAGGCACCCACTGCCTTTTACTCTGCTTTTGAAATGGTTTATGTTTTAATATGGGGTTTGGTTTATTGTGTTAAATGGGTGGGTGGTGGAAATGGAATTCTTTAAATTCTTAAGGACTCTTGAATAGTTCTCTCCGATTGGATCTGGTGAATGTTCTTTCTAGCAGGGCTACAAATGATCATTTGGAGCAATTTTGTTTGTTTGGATCCAAGAGTTGTTGGTATTTGTGGTGATTTTTATGTTGCCTTACACCTGATTGTAATTCGTTTCAGATTTTTAAATATGCTTGTCAATTGCCTAGTTCCACATTCAAGGTTTTTAGATGTAACAATCCTGGCACTGGCTTAATATCACAGCAGTATTTCATGAAAAAAGGCTGGGTTTTTCTTCGTGAGTAAACGCTGGAATTTTTAAGGAGTTAGTTTGCACAATGTTTTTTTTCCTTAATCTTTCCAAGCTGCTGACCTGCTCAGAATAGCCTTGATTCTTCCAAGGCAGTCTGCCCAGAATGGGAAGTATTAGAAATGACAAATATATTAAGTGAGAGCTTGGCTAATACACACTGTTTGCAAAAAATAGACCTAGTTGCTAATATGGCTTGATTTGCAGGGACTGAAAGGCTGTTGGGCATCCATTCAGCCACGGGCAAAATAGACTCTTTCGTTTGTCATACCTGACCTATTGAGCCTTTATTGCTGGCTTCCTGTGGCACAGACAATGTAAACTGAACTGTATTCTAAATTAAATGGTGCCAAGAGAGACATTCCACACAAAATCCTTCCCACTGCTGTCCTGAAGCTAACTTTTATGTTGCCAATTAAACATTCATAGTCAAGATCATGAGCACCATTAACCTCTGTCTATTGTTTCTTCATTAACCAAAGAAATCCAATGGCTTGTTAAACTTTTACTTTGAGACCTAGTTGCCTTAAAATCCTTTCTATTACTGAAGCTAGCTTCTCACAGAGGTCATATACTTGGGTTGTACCACTTCAGAATGCTAATAAGTATGCAGGACTGAATGTTTTCTCTTCGCTGGAATTCCATCAAACACTTCCTCTATAGTGCTAAACTTGTGTATGGATGGGTTTTTATTCCAGGGAATCGATTGTAAGAATTTTAATCTGTGTCTAAAATGGGAGTGGCATGATTTTACTAGTGGCGCTCTATGCACTTATTAAGAAACGCTTGGGAAGACAGTTTCATTGATGTCCTGTATCTCTTTCCTCCCCAAAAAGGGAGTGGGATTTCAAGGGAAAGAAGGAAAAAAAAAACATAGATGAAGATTGTGTTTTCTCTTCCATGAATAGGAGCCTCCACTGGCTTGAAAACTCAGGTGATCACAAAAGGATTCCTTGTTTAAACAGAAGCATAATTTTGTTTCTACTTTACAAATGAAGCCATCATAGAATGGGAGTACTTAAATTGTTTTATGATAGCAACATAACAACTTGTGCTTTTTACTGTTGGCCTTTCTCGGAATGTCAGTGGGCATCCAAACTTTGAGATGTAAGTGTATTATATTTATATGCAAATTTATTTTGGGTAACTCAAGGCAAAGAACACAATGTTTCCACTTCTTATAGTCCAACAACAACAATCCTCTGGGGTGGATTGGATTGAGAGAAAATGACTGACCTAAATTCACTCAATGGGCTTCATTCTTAAGGGGACAACCCAGTTTCTAGTCCAGTGCTTTGACCACTGTACCAGAGTAGCTCCTGCATAACTGTAAGGCACTGATGGCATTGTGTAAATAATAAATAAAAGTTCCAGAGTCATGATCAAAGCCTATTTAATTGACTCTTGCTCTACATGTGGGAGCACAGAGTTTGCAAGGGGATCTTGAACTTTTTCATGACAAGGACACTTCAGGGACAATTTATCTGGCTCTTTTTATAAGCTGCTCATGTGAGTAGATTGACCTTTTTTTTTTAGCTCAATCCACTCAAATATTCTGTTGAAGACCTGCAGAACAGGAATAGATTGCTTCTGTATTTAAATAGTCTTCCTTGTTCTCAGTTGGGCTTGATGTTTTGATTAGTTCTTATTTTGATGAAGTTGTTTGTACATGACAAAATAGGTAAATTAAGAGCAAGTTATATAAATTTTGCAAATACATGAATAGCAATTGCTTCCTTTAAGGACATGATGTTTAATTTAGACCAAGTTATTTAATGCTTAGAAAGTGCTTAATTGTCTTGTTTGGTAGGCAAAAATGTTTTGTAGTAAAAACTACATCATCAAATGGATCTAATTCCCAAGCTGCTACTTTTTTGGTCTGGATTTTGAATTGGAACATCTTTCCTTTATTTTATTTATATTTTTATTCGTTTCTTTACATACAATACATTTGTTTTCTAGTGCATTCTTTCACAGAAGTAAAGCTCTACAGCGGCAGTAGGTTAGGAAGATGTAATTTCATAAAACGGCTGGAAAGTTTTGTACTAAAGCTGAAACATAAAGTGTTCTCCACCCATTTGGCCAGCCACAAATAAGTACTATGACTTTTGTGGAGCAGCTCCAGTTGGCTAGCAGTGGGGAGGCTGGTTCCTTGTTAAGAGGGCCTGGTGTCTCTGCCAGAACCTAGTATATGACAGCTTTACTTTTTTTAAAAAATACTTAAACATTTTATATTTAAAACAGCTTTCAGCCTAAGGAAAACCTTGTAAAATCCAAAGTCCTTGTTTTGGCTTTGCATTTATCAGGACTGAGACTTGCTTCCTGTTACCCTGGCTGGTTGCTCCAGCAAAACACTGCAAATTACTCATGCATGTACAAGGCTTTAAATTCAATAAAATGGTCTGTGAGCAGAGGAAAAAAAACAGATGACAAGCAACCTGGCTACTGTAGGTGAATAAAATGAAGAACTTGAGAAGAAATAAGAACTTCTGATGAATGGGAGGTGAGGCAGTGTTGTCCTCTCAGACATCTCCTTTAGTGCCTGCTATGTTATCTGACTCATCTGATTTTGTTTTAAAAATACTTTAATAAAAATTAACAAAATGGGAAACTGACATGTTGCAGAGCAATGTACTCAGCTTCCAACATCATATTTATTTCTAAGAATTCCTTAGAAAATGGATGGTAGCATTTTGTTTGGAAGGATGCCCACTTTTTCAAGAAAAATTGACAGGAAAATTACTCCATCCCTTTACACATCGTTTTGCAGGATGTATAGTGGGGAAAACCAATAGATAAAGAATAGAGCTGTGTAAATCTTTGAAGGGATGATGTGTTTGAATAAAGATTTAAGTGGAATACAAATTCTGTGGTGCCCTATTCCTAACTGATAAAGAAGAATGGCTGTTGTGCTTCATCCATCGAGAGTACTTCTGCTCATGTGTTCTCTATGCACAATATATTACATGAGTAAGTTCATGTTTTCCATCAAAGCAAAATGGCTGATTGAGAAAGATTGGCAAAGTCTTACTGTTTCCTTATGTTAAGGCTGAGCAACATACTGCTACATTCTCTGTAGTTACTGTATAGCTAAATAGAAAATATATTCTTGTGTACCCGACATGTGCACATGAAGTATATTAAACTTCCATTCCTTCATTTTGTTACTTTAAAAACTCTGAACTGATGTAGTATACCACTTTATAAACTTAGTTTGAGAAAAAGGCCACACCTGTTGTTAGTTCATCAGGACATAGGAATTCCATTACAGTCACTACTCACATCCTTTTTCCTCTCCAAGTTCAGTCCCCTCAGTGGCTTGTCTTGTCTCATTTGTAACTGATACACACTGAGCAGCCATTCTCACCGAGTTGTTTAATGTCTCCATATTGGAGTTGAATTAGAAGCTGGATATGAGGTTTGTATGCTTCTATTGCTAGGGCTTGAAAAGGCTGAGGAGTGAGCCAAGAGGAAGGAGTGGGATTTACAACAGCTGCTGTTTTCTGAAAATTGTACTTGCATCAGAATTGAGGAGGGCAAGTTTGCCAGTTCTTAAATTTTTACCTGATGAGGCAAGGAAGCAAGGATTGGAGAAAATGTTGGGGGGAAAAATCAAAGGGAAAAGAGGGTGATACCATAGGCATTCTTTCAGTTTGAATTTTTAAAGCTGATTGTTTGCATTGGGCTATACTTTTATTGGCTCATTGGTTTTTTTACATCGAGTGAATCATATGAATGAACATTTGAATATATTCATTTACTTTGTGCAGTCACAAACCCTTTTACAACTTACCAAAAATACTTAAAGAGAGGGTGAGTCAGTCAGTCTGGTTTAGTGACTTTGGACAGCAGAAAGAGTTAGTGGCCATGTTTAAGATTAATAACCTATAAGGTCTGAGGAAAAATTTTTTAAGTCAGAAAAGTTTTGAGTCATAATGACTAGTTCAAATGATGGGACTACAGTCTTCTACAAATTTGAGAAAAACAGTTTTCAGAATAAGTGACTAATGTCAAGATGGTTGAACAGCCTGTTCTTGGTATATCTTTCTTGTATGAAGTGTCTCACACATTTAGAAAACAGAAAAAAAAACAAAAAACCTTCACAGAATAGAGAAAGATAAATGCAAAAATACTCACTAAAAGGAATGATGAAAGGCTCAAGTACAGAATAGGAAATATCTGGCTTTGAAAAAAAGACTGTGAAAAAAAACTTGGAAGTAAAATTGATCATGTTGCATATGAGTCAGCTGCAATGTGACATGGCTGTGATGCACCAATAAAGTATGCACCAATAAAGGATGCACCAATAAAGTATAGTTTTCAAATCACAGAAAATAATACTTCCACTACATTCTGTATTGCGAAGATATCTATATTCACTGCCACATGCCATATTATGAGATTCAGAAAGTGCAGAGAAGGACAGTGAGAATGATCAGGAGACCATAGAAGTTTTACAAGGAAAGACTGAGGCAATATTGTAAAACATAAAATATGACTGGGGTGGAGTATGATAGCAGATATCTGAAGGGATGTCACAGTGGAAAAAGGTATTCTCTCTCATTCAAGAATTCAGGACCCAGGACAATCACTTTTAAGTTGCAGGAAGACCATATCTGACTGGATATTAGGGGAAAAAAATCTTATTAACAATAAGAGCAACTTCACAAAAGGCAAACAATGACCAAAGGGGGTGATATTCAAGCAGAGATTGTAAAGCCATTTCTTTAATTTGCCTTCTTGCACTAAGCCAAGGGCGTCAAACTTGTGGTGCGTGGGTTGGATGCATCACATGCTGGCCATGGCCACCCCTGTTTTATCAAAGGGGAAAAAAAGTCACGATATGTCACGTGATGACATTGGGACGCCGTCAATTTGACACCCGTGCACTAAGCAGATCATTGGATACAATGGCTTAAATGTTAGGGCTGTCTGTGTACATCTTCCAGGGGTTATTCCATATTGAAAAAAAATCACAGCTCCTTGCTTCTGGGAGTATTTGGATATTTTTATAATATCCCAATTTAAAACTACAACTTAAAATGTCATATTTAAACGTCAGTGGTCCATGACATTTAAAACTCTCATTAGCACCTCTATCTGAAATACTTAAGTCAACTTCACAGAGACCTGTAAAAGCAAAATGTTTCTATCACCACTTAAAACAAATCAATACATAACTTGATTGACTGTCTTTGAAGCTAGTTCGAGAGGGCCGGGGCTAATTGGGAAAACCTCTCAACCATGATATAACTCTTTTGGGACAAGGCAATGCTAGTTAATTGTGACTGAATAATTGGACTGGGTACATACAGTAGGTTCATAAATCATAAGCAGATTTTTCAAATAGCTGGGCATGTCAGAAATGATCCAGAAGTAACTTCTAATGCTTCTGGTTAGCCACAGAGAGTCTCTTCTGGGATTTGCAAATATCAGTAGATGTTGTGAGATGTATCATCTTTTTGTCTCAGTGAGATTTGTTGTATCTGTGGCATAAATTGCCTGTTGGGAGGAAAATCATAGTTATCTCGTGCACTCTTCCAAAATGATCCCTTCCCATTTTGTGAATAGAATTGCATCCTAGCAGATGTATAATAGCAATAATTTATTAGTAGTGATTTGATTTCTTTGTATTATTTAATCAACCAATAATTGATATTGTCTAGACACATTGCAAAATTATTTTAAAAATAAAAGAGATGAAAACCATAACCTTAATGACTTTTCATAAATCACATATAAATGACAAAATAAAAATAAAATGATTTTCTAGTGTGCTGCAGGGTTTTTTTTAAATATAAAGATAGTTACTATCTTTATTCTTAATAATAATTTTATTACAATTACAATAATAAAAGTCTTAACAAAATAAAAATGTAAAAGAATAAAAGAAGGTATAAAAAAGAAACAGAAAATAGAAAAAAATGTAAAAAAATCACACTATATGGAATAAAAAAGAAATATTTAAAGAAATGACTTTTCCCTTCATAACAAGCATAAACAATTTTAATAACTTACTATCTTCTCTTAAATTACAAAAAAATTATCTCTTCTTTCCAGATCCCCTCTTTATCTACTTTGTTGATTTAAAGTTTCCTAATAGCTGAAAAGCAGTTAACAAGCAATTTCCAAAAGTGATCCGAAAAGGAACTACACAAACCTTTTAAAGGTGGCAACTGTGGTTTGAATTGTACATGCAAATGAGTCGGGGTCCAGGTCCGAAATTAAGAGCTCATAGAACTTAGGTGAATACCTTAGTTTATAACCATATCAAATTATCTGTTTATTTTTTTCCCTACATGAAATATTGAAAAATCTATCATTTAAGAACTTATTGATTTTGCACTGGTGGAAAAAAAAAGTAATCAGTCTGATACTTAGTAGAAATTAGTTTATCCATTTAACCAAATATAATATAGGTAATTTTCACTTTACCAACCACAATTGGGACTGGCAACTCTATCCCTAAGTGCCATGGTTGTAAAATGAAAAATCATATGATGGTGCCCAATGGTGTTCATCAGATCCAGATGTGGTTGTTAAGTGAATCACGACAAGTTGTTAAGTGCAATGTCATGTGACCACAGCTTGCAACTTCCTGCCAGGTTTTTTTCTGACTTTACTTATCAGAAGTTAATTGTGAAGGTTACAAATGACAATCACACGATCATGGGACGTCACAACCGTTATGCAAGCCATCAAGTTTATGCTGGTTGCGAAACACCCAAATTGTGATCGTATGATTGTGCGCATGCTGTTACAGCTGCAACATTTAGGACTGGTCATATGTCAGCACCGTTGTAACTTCGAATGGTTACTGAACAAATGGTTGATAAGTGTTCTGACCAGCCTTAGCAAGTAATGATAAGCCGCTTACTCGTGAGTACAAACAAACCCCTTTTCAAACAGGGTAGGAACCAGGGGTGGGCTGCTGCATGGATGTAGAGGTTCGGGCAAACCTCTTGCTCTGAGCTTTGGCTGGGCTCGCCCAAAAGCCCTTGCCCTAAGCTATCGCTAAATAACTCACCTTTTTGCTGCCCCTTTTCGCCAGGTGACTCCACGCCGCCCCTGCTGTACTCACCAGTGCTGCTGTAATCATCAGCTTGCTCCTTGTAGCTTTGCACAAGCCCCAAAGTGGCGCGTGCGAGCGAAGCGTGCAAACGCACACTCGTGATCAGCAAACCTCTTGCCAAAGCAAGAGCAGCTCACCTCTGGTAGGAACAGTCTTTTATCCCATGGATAAAAATCAAATGTAATTAGTCCCAAAAGACCTGGCCAAGAAATCCAAATTGCTAAAAATGAATGGTTGTCTGTGACATCCGGCCAGTCCCAAACCCCCACTATTTATTTCTCAGCCAGGGTGGGGCTGGCTAGTGTCCATGTCTGCTTTTCCTTGAGAGCCAGCTTATTGTTTTCCTTTTCTCTCTGCTCCTTTCCTCTCTCTGCATACATGCATTTGGGATGGGCCCCATCTGTTCCTCCCCCTCCCTCAGCTCAGGCCCCGAAGACAGCTGCCTTTCCACTTGGGGAAGGATGGAAGGCCCTGGCTCCGGCTCTGCCTCTGATGCTGTTTCCTTATCGGAGCCTTCCAAAGGCTCCGAAGCTGGCTCAGGCTCTCCCTCAAGCTCCTCCTCCTCTGACTCTGTAGCTAGCTTTGCTGGCAGCCGACAGGCCACAACAGATAAGTGAGGACTACCTGTATTGAATCCCAGACTAATATATGGGTCCACTTTACTCTAATTGTAACTACTACTGCTGCCTCTCTTCTTCCACTTTCATGAAAAATATTACAATATTCAGGTTGTACCTTATTTCCAACCAAATTTTATTATTTTGTGTAAACTTAAATCACCTTAATTTACATAATCATGATTGCCCTGGTGCAAACAACAAGTGGATTTTTCTAAGTCGAATAGAAGAAGGAAAGAGACATCTGGAAGTTGACACTTTTTCTAGTGACTCTCTATAGTACTAAATCATATTTTGGCATTATTTCCTAGCAGCCTTCTATTTTTAGGTGAAAAGAGACAAACTCAATTCACATGACTGAGAAAGCCTAGCGTTTGGCACGATATTTAACTGTGCTGCTTGGCAGACTAGAATAAGAACTCAGTAGAAATCTGCAAACTGTATTTATGGGTGACTGTGAATTGAGTCAGGAATTGAATTGGCAGTCAGTTTTGGGTATCAGTCCTGATTTCTTTTTCAGCTTGGTTAAAAGTCTCCCTACTTTAGATTGAGAATAACATAAAGATGTAGCATCTTAACTAATGGTATTTAAAATAAGTCTTCTTTATAAGATTTAGTTTGGAATTGGTTTTCCTCCACTATCTGTTGACAAAACATTGTTTGTGTTCAGATGTCATAACAAGCCACCGTTACTCCAAAATGGAGGGAGAAACTCCCGTATGTGGGAAAAGGAGGGAGAATATGTAATCTGCAGTATCTGCAGTTAGGGCTAAATCATAGCTTAGTAGGAAAGTAAGACTTATTCGGCATTTGCTGAAAGTTGGAAACAAATTGGTGAATGGACAGCAGAGGCTGCAATGGTCATCAGTGTGAAAAATGGTCATCAGTCACTTTTTTCAGTGCCATTGTAACTTTGAACAGTCACTGTTCAAATGAACTGTTGTAAGTCGAGGACTTTCTGCTTTAGTTTGGGAGGATTCATAGACATCCCCTACAAAGCTGCTTTCCCTTTAAACACAACACACCAAAAGATCAACTATCTCATTAACACCATGGACTACTGAAGTAATATCACTGAAACTTTAGTGGTAAGAAAGATACAAATAAAGCTAGAAGATGAGTAGGTAGGTAGGTGACAACTTTTCAACATCAATGTAGCATGTGAGATTTCTGATCTGATTTCCCAGATGTCACAAGCTCCTTTATATATTCTTCCTTTTTAAAAAAAAATGCTTATATAATAGATGCATTCTCATTAATTTGTTATGGTTTTGAAATAATAGGTTGGGATATTTTTGGTTTGGGAGGAAAAAAAATGTTAAGATCATGCTTGAAATTTTTGAGGTTTCACTGAATTCTTGGCTTCTAGTCTGGGATGGAAGCTACTAGGAGTCTCTGGTGAATAATTTTGTTGCAGTTTTTCTTATGTAAAAAGAAAGAATGAGTGGATATAAGTAAGTTCACAAAATTACTTACTTTGGAGATACTATATAAGTTCGTTGGTTTTTTTTCCTGATTTTTATAATAAAGGCAACTGATAATGAGTTTCAAACGGGCTTCCAGTATTTTGTTTTTTATCTATAAAAGTTTTTAAACTATGATACACTTATTTTAGAGGAGTGGAACATGCCATTATTGAATAAAGTTTTATGGAGACTTAAACATAACTTAGATTAATTCTGAAAATTTTGAAACTCTACTTTAAAGTTTTTATAAATGTTCTTAAATGTAAAGGCCAGTCTTCTTTTTTTTTTAATATGGATGGGAGCTATTAGCCATTGTTATACACACACATACACCAGCCAGATTTCCTTGGCACGATGTTCTCACAAAAGTGAAAACTTTAGTTGTGTTAAAAAGGAAGGAAATGAGTCATTGTCCGAATTTTCATAACATGTCGTAGTTCAATATTTGAGTGAACTTCCTTTTATCTGGAGATAAAAGGACAATGCGGAAAATATTCAAAATGCCTGTATTTCTAGCAGGTTGTAGGCACCAAAGCATGTAAAAATCTAATTCAGTGGTCAGTTCTGTATTAAAATATTAAATATGTGATTTTGTTAATATGTGATTATTGAATCATTGAATGCAATGAAGCTCTTAAGATTAAAAAAACAGCTATATTAGCTATAGCGATTTCAGAACTTAAAGTTATTGTTTGTGTTTATTTTCTTTACATTCAGTCTTGTCTCCATAATTATAGATACGTTAAGTAAGTAATACAATAGATACATTTTTAAAAGATGCAGTTCTAGTAGTACTCATCTGGAATTTGATGAGTGGAAAAGTTGGTTAGCACCATGGTTTGTGGACTTAAGACCACAACTTATTTCTAAAAAGTTTCAGGAGATCTTGTTACACTCAACAGATTTATTTATTTATTAGATTTTTATCCCACCCTTAATTAATTCATGAGTAACTCAAGGCAGCAAACAAAGATAATAGTCCTTCCTCTTCCTATTAGCCCCATCTGAGAGAGAGTAACTGGCCCAATGTCAACCCAACCAGCTTTCCTCCTATGGTAGGACTAGAACTCTCCTGGTTTCTAGGCCAGCACATTAATCATTATACCAGACTGGTTATCTGTCCATCCCACCATGATTACAAGGGGTTTAGCTTTTTCTTTTTTTAAATGGTTTTGAATTGAAATATTTTTTTGGTGGGCTTTAATTGATTTTGGGATTTTGTTATTTTATCTGTATTAGTTGCTTAGAGGCATAACACAGGAATAGGCAGAATACACATTTTTAAATAAATAAGTTTCTTGGGCTGCTAGGCCTGCAGGAAAGTAGAAAAGGTTGAGAACATATTGTACAATGAGAAGTCTGCTAACACAACATTTGATTCCAGTTTTATGACATTTGAGGAGTTCTAAAATTGGAAAAGTTACCTTTTCTACAATGTAAATGAAGATAAATCAAAGGTTCCAACATTTATTTAACTGAACCAATAAAACTGTTAGTGATATTTTTTTCAACATCTTTTAAAATGTTTAAATGATATGACATAGCCTTAGTTTTTAAGACAGTAAAAAAGAAGAGTGCCTAGAAAATAGTGTATATATCTGGCCTGTCATTTTTCCTCTCATGTTTTGGAAAGTGAGTCATATTGCATCCAAATTAAATGTTTATTTTTCTTATCTTTCCCTGGATAAGAATGCCTTCTGTTTGACAAAATCTGTGTTGATAGCTTGTACTTATGGGGGTTGTCAAAAGCAAGTATAGCAAAATGAGCTAGCAAAATACAGTAGCAATTTAACAAGCCTTGGCTTGCTCAAAATATGGTTGTCTTCATTCTCATAATATGTGACGCTCATTAAAGTCACTTTCTGTATATCAAGCTGAATTGCAAGAAAAGATGGTGTACAGTGAAGGAATTAATAAAGACTCTTCTATTCTTTGGTTCTGCATTTTCATCTTTAAACATTGCTGAGCAGGTGCCAACAAATACAAAACGAAGTCTTTTGTGAGATTTATTTTGTAACTTACTTTAAAATTCTAATGGTACAAATTCAAGGAAATGGTACAAAACTATATTTGATATTATTTCCAAAAGAAGTAGGGTGATTAGGTTTGATCTTTTGAGAGGAATATACTGTAGAATCCAGATGCTGTATTGGGTTGATCCTCATCTTTGATGCAACATCATATATAGAGAAATTCATAACTGAATTACATGGTAAAAAATACTGAATGCACAAAATTAATGATAAGTACTCACTGATTCATTCTGACATCATCACTCTTTTAGCAGTTACCACAAAGGGGAGGTGGGGAAGATAGAGAAAGAAAATAGATGAATAACCTATTCTGTGGCTCAAGATGGACTTGTATTTCCTTTAGGATTGTCCATTTCTAAAATAGCTATTCTAAAGTGAGGAAGGAGGTTGGAGCTTCTGTTTTTAATCTAACTACGTTGGGTTCATCACTTCCTAGATGTGGGAAGATCTGGTGAGGGAATACACAGTGTAATAAGCTGCTAATGAATTTAACATCCTGGTCACAAATTTCATTTCTTTCTAAAGCAATTGTTATAGCTTCCAGTGATTGGATTTTTTAACTCCCTGGAGTTGTGGAGTGTTTCAATCTAAGGAAGCTGGTTATTAGATCTGCAGGTTTAGAGAAAACAACTATTGGTATCTGGATCCAGATTCATTTTGATGAGAATCCTGGGACAAAAATGGTTGTGAATTGTGTCAAGCTTTTCAAACTTTTAAGCCTGTAATAAGACACAGCTTAAGAAAGTATTTTCAGTGAAAACAAAGTGACATATTTGGGGCATTGTATTGTTTCTTTCTTTTGAAAAGCTAGAGTGCATAGTTACCTTTTATGGAACCATAAATTTGAAGGGAAATTCTTAATCTTCTATTGACTCAAGGAATATTGAAGGATAGGAGAATGGCTCTTAAAGTCCGGTATTAAAAAAGAAAAGATAGAAAAGAATCACATGGGAGGAAATTTGAGCATAGGAAATTATTTTTCTGTTTCATGTTTAATGCATGGGATTAACTTTAAGTGTGAAATATTTAAGCCAGAAAGATTATGTTGCAGAAGTTATATATAAAAAAGCAAATTTGACATAGTGCTAAGATACTAGCCTAGAAATCGGGAGACTCTGAATTCTAGTCCTGCTTTAGGTATGCTGAGTGCCTTTGGGCCAGTCACACACTCTCAGCCCAGCTCATCTCACAGGGTTGTTGTGGGGAAAATATGAAGAGGAAGGAGCATTTTTTATATTTGCCACCTTGAGTTACTTTTCAAGTAATAAAGGCGGGATAAAAAGTAAGTAGATAAATAAAAAAAATTCCTTCCTGCTCCCAAATCACTATAGAGATTTTGGCAAGCACATACTATATTTGTGAAACTATTGATTTACTAAACATACCCATGGAAAACAAAGCTTTTCAAAGAATAACTGCGTGATGACTTTTTTTCTACTCTATGCCTGTTTCATATCTGTGTTGTAAGATACATACACACCTGGTGTTTTATAATGTTTCTTTGAAAACAATTCATCTATTGATTTTAGTTAAGATTGCTAGGTTTTGACTGGAGCCTCTGAATTGGACAATAATGCCTTGATCGTCTGTCTGTTTTACTGGCTGTTCATTTGCTTCTGAAGATGTTTTGGGAGCTTTTAAAATCCTAAATGATTTGGGATTATAATGTCTATCTCAAGGAATATATTTCTCTCTCTGACTCTGCTTTAGATTCTTCAGACCAGGTATGCTGCCCCCATTGAAATAAGATGTGTAGATACTAGAGACATACAGAATTTTAGGTAAAATACAAAGGCATTGATGGGTTATTTTCAGGTTGAGTTTTTTGTTTTTATTATGATTACATTATAGTTTTTTTAATTAAAATACTAAGTTTAATATAAACAACATTGTAATTATGACAGGTATAGGAAGGAAGGAGCTATAAGCAACTGAAAAAATAGTTCTTGTATTATTATTGAAATAACTCTGGATGAAATTGATAAAAATTGGGATATCTGCAATAGAATAAATTTGAAATACAATTTTCCATGTATAGAAGTCAGTTCAGTGTGGAAACAATCCTGAATTCTTACTGATTCTGAGACTGACAAATCATAAAAGGCTATTTGATACCTGAAGGATATAGAATATAGAAGCAGTATCAATATTGTTACAAACGGTTACAGATTTAATTTCTCTCTGTCTCCTTACTGGGGCTGCATGTAACCTAGAGTAATTAAATAAAGGAAGGAAGGAAGAACTTTCCATATACACTGTTGTAACCATGCAACATTCACAGTGGAAAAGATACATTTTGTTCCAGGTCTCACTTTCTTTTTCACATAGTTCTAACTGACTTAACTTGGATAAGGGAGCTGTTTTAATTCTCCAAGCTCTTTAAATGGGGTTTCTCTTCTTTCTTTCTGCAAACACTTGAATACTTGAGATACAATCGTAGCCAACATGAGTTTAATAGAAAGAAAATGCAACAAACAGTCTGTTTCTAAGAATAATTAAACCTTTGGACCCCTTGTTTGCCCAGTTTATGTTTTTCTACTGACTTGTACATGCTGTAGTTTCTAGACAGATGTAGCAATTGAAGGAAACTAATCTACTAATAACTCATATGTTATTAAAAATTGGATACAATAGAGTTTCTTCCTGCTCAGTTTCTTACTTACTGTAGGAAACTGTTACTTATGACTCAGTGCTGTTTTGGAGAGTTTCTCCTTCTATTGACTCCTTTTCATGGCACTTGAATGGTGATTTTTGTCCAATCATATATTAGTCATATTATCTAAGTTTTGATAAAGATAAACATGTATAATCATATATGCACCACTGAAAATCACATTGTTTCAGTTAGTTGGCTTTATAAATCAGTAAATTAAAATAAATAACAAAATAATCTTTATGCTGCCTTGATATATAGTTTAACATTAAGTATAAAGTGAGATAAAGTTTCAGCTATATGGGAAACAGATAGTTGCATGTTCAGAAAGGTTTTTCCTAGTTTCTTGTTTTCCTGTCTTATATTTTTGAGATAGGGAGCTTTTGGGGAAGGATCCTCTTATCGCTAGAGATCCTTGTTTTCTTGATTACAGGATAGTGATTGGACAGTGGTGTGTATGCCACTGCAAGAAGATCTGGGAGGAAGGATTTCAGAAGCAAATCAACTTGAGATATTTAGTACTCTCCAGCTTGACTTAATTACTTGTTAGATTTCCCCTCCCTTCCTATCTCTAGAAATTCAAAACATTATACATTGTATTTCCTTTTCCCATTTTCTTTGCACAGCAATAGAGAAGACAGTTTGGACCACCATTACGTGACAGCAATCACTGGCTCATAGTGTGGCTACTGTAAATATAGGACCTAATGCTGCCATTTCATACTGTTTCCTTCCCAAACAGTAAAACTACAAAGCATAATTTTATAATACGATGAAGTAAAAAGTAAATGCTTAAATTGTTGCCCTTGGTTTAAAACAAGTTTTTATTAAATTAGGTTGGATTTATTATTCCTTAAAAACGTTGTAGGATTGTAGCTGTAGTAACTATTCCTATTTTCTGTAAGATTGATTAGTTTTCAGAAGAATACTTCTGCTGGTTCAGGAAATTAGAGCAGTGCTTTATAAAGAGAGAAATCATGCATACTTTCTTACATATTATTTGAGTGTACTTAATTGTGAATTAGAATGCTTCGTGGTCTTTAGGATGGAAGTTTTCTGCTTCGGAAAATAAATGGCACTCTTCATTTAGCAGTTAATCATAATTAGTAGTCTTCATTTCTTCAGAGTGGAATCTTTAATGTTAGATAATGGAATATAAGTATCATACTTAATTTACATTTTCAGGATTATGAAAATGATGCCATTTTTTTTGCCAAAATATGATTTTGTCTCTTTCTGTGTGTGTGGTAATTCCATGTGGTAAAGCATATGTGCGGGTAAGTTATTATTGATTGGAAATGTAATAATATATATTTTTTATAGAAAGTTGCCAGGGCTTGCTATTGGTACGATTATGTCACAAGATTATGAGCTGAAGTATTACACATTACAGGGATATTGAGGCTCATTCAGATAATCTGTTTTAATATTTAATGTTGTGTCCCTCAAAGAAAAATAAATGCTTTTTCATCACTAAATTTAGCTTACTGTTACAATAAAAGAGTTTAATTTCAAAGTATTTCCATGACCATCTGATCTCAATTTGGCACCTTCAGATAGGACTGCAATTCCCAGAAATATGACCCAATGCCTTGTGAGAGCTGTAATCCAAACATATCTGGAAGGTTCCAGTTTGTAAAGTTTAGTGTATGTATCAATCTGTATAATCTGAAAAATCCAAGATAGGTTTGGGCAATAACTTTGGTGGCCATTAAGAAATGAATGAGGTATCAGGTTATATAGCACATTTCATTGCATAGATTGACAGAATGTCATTCATAATAGTCTTTGGGTGTATTGCTTTACAGTCCGAATCAAGTAAATATTAACTATAGTTTAATTTGGATGAAAGACCACCTGTAAGATGTTTCTGAATACTCCAACAGCTTGGCAGTTTTAAACTTTATCAGCTCAAAAAGTCTGAGAAAATGCAGGGCTTTGTGCTATTGGACCAAAAGAAAGTTCAAAAGTGAGAAGAATGGGCAGTATCAAAGTGTGATCAAGAATGATACGTGGCAGTTAGGTGTGTCTATACAAGCACTCCTTATCACCATTTGTTCAACTACAGTTTGAAGTTATGATGGCACTGAATGAAACGACTTAGTACTAACATTCAAGATATAGCCATTGTAACACTTCCATGGTCACATGATTAAGTTCAGGTGCTTGGCAGCCCACTCACATTTATGACTAGTATTGACTATAGGGATGCTTCAGCTCCTTCCACCTGCCTGTCTTTCCCCCCATGTCTGCCCTTTAGGATGCTCTGCATAGAGGCATTTTTGACAGTGGTGGCCCAGGGCCCTCAGAAATCTCAGCCAGCTGCTACCACCCAGACCTCTACTTCAGTTCCAGTACAACCAACACCACTGCTGAGAACCTCTGCTTCAAGCCCTCACACATAGCCACCCTGATGCCACAGCCCAAAGCCCCAGCTGTCCCCATGCTCTGCAGCCTCTGCTGTGCCCAGATGACCTTCACCGTGTTCTTCCCACTGCTGATAGAGATAAATGATTAACCTTTAGCTTTCTCAACTTTCTAGAACAGGAGTCTCCAAACGTGACAACTTTAAAACTTGTGACTTCAGCTCCCAGAATTCCTCAGCTAGCTAATTCTGGGAGCAGAAGTCCTCAAATTTTAAAAGTTGCGAAGTTGGAGAACCCTGTTCTAGAATAATTAGAACAGTTACAGTGGTTGGAATACATAGGTGGGTTTATTAGCTTATTGATAAAGTTTCTTGTCAATGTCTTAACATTGATGCTGATCTTTCCATCTGATTAAAGATGTTCTTACCCATTGATTGGCTTATTACAAAGAATCCGCTGTGATCAGTGATGCAACAAAATGTCACACTTAAATAGAACGGGATTATCTTGAATTTATATGAATTTGAGATTAGATAATAGAGGGACGCATATATATATTATACTAATATCATGGCATTTTAGCTAAGGTTTGTTGAAGAAGCCAAAAGGATTGGGGTTCACATATAGCACTAAACAAGAAACTATGGTTTGTAAATGACAGAATTGGTTTTATAGGTATGCTATTCCAATGCTAGATAAATCATACATGAATGATATGAGTGCTAAAATATGTATTTGGTGACTTAAGTAAACAGTATAGAATTGGTGAACTTTGTCCCATAGCAATTAATCCTGCAGGGAACTCAGGACTGGGGTTAATGGGGTCAATTGACGGCTAAGGTTTCAAGGTTAATGGATGGTTAATTAGAATATAAGGACTTACTGAAGTTTGTTACTATTTACTGAAACAGGTTATTATGCAAGATGCTTGACATCAAATCTTTCTCTTCATCTTCTTCTAATTCCTTACTAATAATATATTACTAATAATATACACTGATTGCTCTTCTATGATCAGAGCACTGAACTGATGGAATAACTCCATGTATAAAGCTGGTTCAAGGCACACTGGTGTTTTAGAAAGCTTTTAAATTTAATATGAGGTATGGTTTCTAAGGCATATTTTATAGATCGTCATTTGTCAATCAATCCATTGTGGCTTAGACAACAAATTATGATTAATGAAATGACAACTAGCCACACTGTGTAAACATAACCACAAAATATAAGTCAACAAAGGTGTGTTTGCATTTGATTGAAAAATGATTCTAAGATACTCTTGTGAAATGGCTTGTGTTTGCGATGTTTGTTCGCCAGTTTGAATGGGCTTGTACCATGAGTCATATATCAAACATGGAGTCATTCCTTTTTTACTTCCACAATCCCATGCTCTTTCTAGTAGTCAAGCTATCTTTTGGGGGTTTTGAGGTTTTTTTACATGAAAAAGTAAAATTCTTTAATAATTGGATCCTGGAAAAAGAACTTTTGCCAGTTGAGCAATCCTATTAGCAAAGATTGTCATCTAAAGCAGAGAATGTTTAAAAATAATACTGAATAATATAATAAAAGGAATTGCCTAACTTATTAATATTTATTGCATTTTTATGCAATAAGGGTTCATGGAAATACCAGAACTGAGGACATGTGGGTGTGTTTATGTATTTATTATTATTTATTATTTTGCAATCACTACTTGATTAAACTATTTATGCCTCACTTTTATATCCTGCTGTCTGGGCTGAATTGTTGTCTGAACAATTTACAAAGTAAAAACAAAACAAAATCTGTCTGCCTTGAAAGTTATAAGGTAAATTAGACTTTAAATAATTCTCCCCAAAGAAGGAAAACAAATCGGGGAAAGAGAAAAGCAAAGAGTACCTAGAGAATGAATTTAGCTTTTGGCTTCTCACACATTAGGATTTTGTTGAATATATTGAAGCTTGGAATGGGCTAATTAGTGCCCCAAAGTTACTGTTGTGATGGGAGTTGGCAAGGAAAGGAGTCAGTACTCAGTTTCTCTTGTAAGGATCTACTGAAGCTCTCCACTGGGTGCAGAGGTGGGATTTTCTTTTTTGGCAGTGAGCTTCATGTCTAGCATTGCTATTCCAGCCCAGGGTCTTTTCTGCGTAGGCTTTCCTTGTAGCTGTCATCCAAAACCATAAGCAAAAGATTATTGTTTCATCTGGATAAAGAAATATTTAAAGTAGAAAGTGCTATTGTTATTCAGATGTTATACCATCAGATGTCAATGAAGCACAGCTGTCATTGTCCCTGTCTGTTCACTGATCCATCTAGAAGTGATGAGGGTTTAGAATTCAGCCGTGCTATTACCTAAATGTTGGTTATGGGTTCTCCACCTCTGCGCTAAATGTTCTAAACAGCAGATTGCCTTCTCTTATGTATGTTTCTTAATTGTTCATTAAGAGCATCATTTTCCATTTTGGATGGAAAATGGATGCCTGGTGTCCTCTAGACTTGAAATCATAAAATGTATGAGCTGGAAGGTACTATAAGTCATACAGTTTAACCATCTGCTGCAGGAATCCACTGCATCTCACTTATTTTGGCCACGTCATATGGGGGAATTCACTAGAGAAAGCAATTATATTGGGAAGAGTTAGAGGTAAAAGGAAACCAGGCCACCAAAGAACATGATGGCTGGATACTATCAAATCTGACACCATAGAACAACTCAAAGAAGTAGTGTGTTCGAAGAAATGTCCATTTGGTCAGTTCCAGAAAGGCACTGGAGACAAAATGGAGACTGATTGGAAAGAGGGTCCATTTATTGATGAAGCAGAACCACCAAGCACATCTGAGTTGATAATGATGGGCTTTTATGCCTTCTTTTGGCTTTGCACTTGAGCTTCCTGTTCCTGAGCAAGAACATGTATTCTGTTGGCTGTTGTAGGGGACATGGCTGGCTGTTGTAGGGGACATGGCTGGCTCTATAGGTTGTCTGAGCTCCCAGGTTTGGTTGAAGTTTGAACTGCTGAAATGATGCAATGAATGCTTGTGTTGGGCAATTCCTATTGTGGCTGAAGGCTAATCTTACCTTTGTTGGATCTTGGGTTAGGGTATTTGCTTATGAATAGAGCTATCTAGATCTCAATAAGCTGTTTATCTCTTAAGTGCTGACATCTGCTATGGGCTATTAAGAAAGGTGGGGGCTGCTTTCTCCCTCTAAAAACATGTTTCTCAATTTCTCATCCAGGGAAATATAATATTCTGTTTTTTTAATATTTCTCAAAATATTTCATTCTTCTAGAGGGGTGGGTGCTAACTTTCTACAAGTGCAAGATCGGAAGATCAGCTCAGAGAATTGCCAAGAGTCGGACACAACTGAATGGATAACATAATCATCATCATCGTGGCCATTTAAAAACTTGTTAGTGAAGATGGATCTACTACTGATAT
Organism: Oxyrhabdium leporinum; assembly: GCA_032468155.1. Classification (NCBI taxonomy): domain Eukaryota; kingdom Metazoa; phylum Chordata; class Lepidosauria; order Squamata; family Cyclocoridae; genus Oxyrhabdium; species Oxyrhabdium leporinum. The sequence continues at coordinate 181,078 of JANHFL010002790.1, read as the reverse complement.
ACTTAACAGCTCTTACTATCATTAAATTCTTCTTAATATTCAGGCCAAATTTCCTTTCTTTTAATTTGAACCCACTAGTCTTTGACCTCCTCTCAGTTCCAGCATAGGACAGATCAGCTCCTACCAGCACATTATGTCATTTTCAATATTTGTAGATAAATATCATATATTCTCTTAAACTTCTCTTATTGGATGCACACATTTAGGCACCAGTGTGGGAAGGATGGCTCTATAGGACAGGATCATCTCAATTCTACTGCTGTGAAATTCCCTGCCTAGAGGCATGTCTTAAAATCCCACCTGTTGTCTCTTAAATGGCATGTTGAGACAGTTCACAAAAGCATTTGGTTGTGCATGATGGTTCTCCAGTGATTTATGTTTGTTAGTTGATGTTTTTATGGATTACTGATTTTTTTAAATGAGGTAATATATAAAAATTAATGAATAATTTGGCCGTTCAATTCTTCAGTTCTGCCTGGACAGTCTGGAGAGAGGTTTGATGCATATAGATTAGAGCAGTATAATCCCAAGGCAAGCAAATGGAAGCTTGTTATTCTGCAGCATTTTTGGCCTTGTGATTGAAAACCCACAGGCTAATTCCTGCTTTTATTTCTAAATTCCTTAAGCAATTAAAGGAAAGGGGAATTTTAAGAACTAGTTAAGAAGAATGTTGACCTTTGTGTCTTAATATAATGGATGATGTCAGAATGAGTTTGACGTTCCAAGCACATTTTCAAATAAGCAATATTAATCTTAAACTTCTGTTTGATAAAAGTAAAAGGAGTTAACCAAAGCAAAGAAGAAACAGAACCCTAACAAATGATTTCAGTGTTTTGTTTCAGCAGAGGGAAATCTAACTTTGATATCACATTTTTTGGGGGAAATAATATTTAATCCTAAGAAGAGGTGAAATATCCAGATATCTCTAAATGCTATCCTCTGTCTTTGTGGAAGGTAATTAAGGGAATTATCTCTCTGGGAGCAAATTAGGAGGACTTTCTGATTGCCTGTTAAGAGCTTCAGGGTTTGAAGCATTTCAGCCCAGTAAAACTCAGGAATTTGATAGCTCTTAGTAATTAGTTTGTATGAGCTCTCCAGAAATTATCAGTCTTCAGAATTTGCTTCTCCTGAAAAGGTTACCAGTTTGTTTTTGAGAACTCTTAAGAAAATTTTTGGTTAGGAGGTACAGAAAATCTGTTCTCTTTATGGACACCAGTTTACATTCTGATAGGGACATACATTATCCTTGAATTATGAGAGTCATATAGCTTGAAAACCATATTCTAAAATGTTGCCTCATTCTCCATATTCAGATAAACATCTGGTTTTTTTTCTTGATAACTTTTCCTGTAAGAAAAAAATTGCATGGTATACCATTGCATAAAACTGAGAATGATATTTAAATTTCTTAACTGTGTTATTTTCTAGATGAACATAAAGATGTACAAAAGAAAACCTTCACCAAGTGGATAAACACTCGTTTTTCGAAGGTAAGGATGGCTCATTGTGGCTATTTTTTAAACTCTTGCCTTTCAGATGTGTTGAACTTCCATGTTAGAGCATCAGATTGAAAAAGGCTAGCTTAAGTAATGTTCAGTAAAACATAGCATCTTCAGTTATGTGTTGGATTAAAATATGTTCCAATTCTAGATCCCCAGCAATATTTGTTTTGCTGTCTCCCTATTTCTCCACTAGAAGGGCTTTGTATTAGTGGCAATCTAATTGTGCTAATCACCCTTTAAAACGGCCATTTTCTTTGCCACTGAGTTCCTTCTTTCCCTGCTCAGCTCCAGTTTGCAGGAGTTGGTTAATGCATAACTTTTTGAAATACCTTTCATTATAAAGGACCCAGTAACAGACTGCATACATTATATGTTTCTTGAAAGCTGCCTGTATTGGCAGAACCTTCTCCAGAGATTCTGACCTTTCTGGAAACAAATGTTTGATTCATTGTCTTTTAAAAGCCACATACAGAAATTCTACAGTCCTTTTCAGAGTAGTATGGCATTGTCAGCAGTGTTGTTGGGATTTTAGCCAATGTCAGAAATGCAAAAGTAAATCTTTTGCTTTTTCCAGCAATGAACAAAGTTATTTCATATCCAGTGAGGTGGGTATGGGTGCTCACTATGACCTTTGGCCCAATCGAAGATCTCAGTTAAATGCAAGGTTTGGTAACTTCTATAGGATGTTCCTTTGTAGATTTGGCTGTATTTGTATACATTGACCTTATAGTGTTCCTCTGATGCAGGGGTGTCAAACTCAATTTCATTGAGGGACGCATCAGGTTTGTGTTTGACCTCAGAGGGCTGGGGTGGATGTGGTCAGGGGTGGACATGGCCCTGGTGAGCATGGCTGGGGGTGGGCATGACCATGGTGGGTGTGACACAGGACTTGTGTCAGCGGTACCTGTGGTGGCCAAGTGCTAAGGCAGGACTTCCCTGAGACCCTCCCTCATTCTTACTATATCCTTCCTTCCTCCCTCCCTCCCTCCCTCCCCCCCTTCCTTTTTTCTTTTTCCTTCCCTCTTC
>JANHFL010002790.1:160680-171255 GCA_032468155.1 Oxyrhabdium leporinum | reverse complement strand
CACTGCTCTAAGCAACAACCTGAAACATAGTGTGAAACTTCTTATAGAGTTTTCTTTACGTACTTGTGTGTTACATTGCAAATCCTGTGCTAAAGAGGCAGAATTCACATTGCAACATCATGATGCACATTTTGTTATTTCCTCCCTTTCTCGCCGGTGCCCGCCAGTGTCCAAGATGCCATGTATAAAAAGACCTTTGTATCCTGTGCTAATCTATGGGTTTGTGTTTGAAATGAGTATGGGGTATGAAATTTCTGGGCTTCCTCTTGTATCTTCTTTGCATGCTATGTTCAGAACAATGATTTCCAGTCTATGGTCTGGTCCATATGGATATTACAGGTAGTTAATGAGGGGTGGTGAGATCATGTAATAGTAATGTAACTTATGTAATGTAATATTTATAAAATAGAACTTATTAAAAATGATTTAATGTTAAGAATTTGCAAGCTAGATTTTAAATTAGTAATTTGAATAAACCAGAATTTTCTCCATTTAGACAATGTAGGAAATGCTTGTTTGTCCCTTTGTTTAAATGAAATGGGAAACAACTGTTTTAGATTTCTTTACTTCCCATGTGGAAGGGGTCAGGGAAGGTAGATTTTTATGTAAGTCTGATATTAGGGCTGGAAATATTATTGGAACCAGATTTTATGTGTATGATAAAGATGAGATCCATTTAAAGTTATTTCTATAGTTTACCACTGAGACCATTAGAGAATCTCTATCTAAAATTTAGGTATATTGGACAGAACAGAAATTTTGATTTGTTATATCCCATGTTGCATTTCTAATTTTGCTTTGTAAGTCAATACATTATTAAATGTGAAAGAAGGAACTTGAGCTATTTGTCATACCTTATCAGTTCAAGATTGGTTTATACTAGGGGGTAGAAAATGTTTTAAATTTGAAACATACTGTTTTCAGTTCAGTAAACTGATCTTATTGGAAGCATTTTATGTTGTTTTAAAAGTATACTGTGCTCAAAATATTTATGGTATGGATGGAACGTCTCTGAACACTTCTAGTGAGATCAAAACATTATTGTGAACTCAGAATGGGATGCTTCAAGCTTAATTAGTTTGTGTATGAAACAATTTGCCAGCCTCCAAATTCTACTGCTTTTCTAGTCGATGGCATCCCAAACACTTCTAATGATATATAAACATTCATCTGTATTTTAATTATAAGAAACCATCAGATTATGTTCTGGGCTTTCCTTGTAGAAATATCCAAAAAAAGCTATTCTGTGTGGTTCTATGGCTAAAGAATTTGTTAATGAAAGACATTGATGTATAAGCTTGGGAACCAGAGTAGGATTTTAGGGCAGGTACTACAATTTTCTTACAAACCTTGTACAAACCTCTTTAGGGGATACAAAGAACTTAGATTAAAGTCTAAAACGGAAGAATTAATATATGGAGTAATTAGATAAGAATGTTTTGAGTCTTCATTTGCTGTGGTATGGCATAATTCAATATCTATTTCTAATATTTAACACTTTGCAGTGTTATTTAAATGCTAAGATTGAGACAATGTTTTTTGAGTCCTAATTCTTTTTTAATTGACCTTGGGCACTTCTTTTTAGGTTAAAGATGTAATGAAAGATATAATGTCAGAATTACAGCAAACCAATAGTGAAAAGATCCTGTTGAGCTGGGTGCGACAGTCCACAAAGTCATATAATGAAGTTAATGTTTTGAATTTCACCACCAGCTGGACAAATGGGCTTGCCTTCAATGCATTGATCCACAGGCATAAGTAAGTGGCTGCTTGCCAGCATCTGTAATATTTTCATTCTGGAGGGGAAAGGGTATTTTGCTTCAAATCAGACAATGTTAACAAAACAAAACAGTTTCTAGGGATGATAGAAGGAACGTTACCACTGTAGCATTTTGTTACAAGGCTGAAAAATCTGAGCTTAGTTTTTAATAAATAATCCTTGGAATTATTTTAAAGCCATTTAGCAGAGGTTAGGTAGAAAGAAAGCAGAGCATGTTTTAATGGAGTGGTTTCTAATTTGTGTGAGAAGGCAATAAACATAATTTTCTGTGATATTTTTTTTTTAGGAACAAACATGGAAAACAAGTACAAATACCTGCCTTTCTAGTTTTACATGGAAAGATATAATTAACATTTTTCCTTGAAAATCTGATAATGTAACGACATGCTAATTGAAGTCCTATACCATCTTTATTTGCATAAAGAAATTTATTCGTTTTGAGGGTGTATGGATTCACAGGCCTCATTCCTTGTAAATATAATCTGGACTAGACATCATTGAAACCAGTTGAACTCTGAAATTATTCTTAATGGTTGAAACATGTTCTGTTTCATAGTCAGCATGCAGCTGTCTCTGCTTTTCCTTGAAGTACATGGGAACAGGAACAGTACATATTACATATTATGTACATAACATGTGCTTCAACCCCATGTTTAGCTATTCAGTGCCATCATTTTAGTGTTTATGAAAACAACATGTTGAATATTACAGTGCCTCATATTATTGGCTCCCCCAAATCTCTTAATTTCATGTTTTTCTATTAAGAAAAGCAAATAATGCATCTAGGAAAATCTGCTCTGTTGGAAGGAAGATAGTTATGTAATTTCCCATTGTTTCTCTTTCTACAAAATATCAGCAATTGTGTGGAATTTGGTGTGTTCATAAGCTATTTACTTGGATTTATTGTTATGCGTAATGCATACAAGTGTTTTGTTCTATAGTATGAATGAACATATGCTTTGTTGTTTTTTTAAAGATCATTTATTTTTCTTCTAATTTTTTTTAGACCTGAGCTCTTCAGCTGGGATAAAGTCACCAAAATGGCTCCACACGAAAGATTAGAACATGCCTTCAACGTAGCTAAAAATTACTTGGGAATAGAAAAATTGCTAGACCCTGAAGGTATAAATATTATAATACTGTATAACTGCTATATAATTTCTTTCTGTTAGAGGTAGAGAATATTAAAAATGAAAGGGGGCAGTGTTGCTCTAGATAAAAAATTAGGGACCCCTTACCTGTGGTGTTATGCAGTTTTCCAGCACAATTGGGTGATTTTAAAATTATACAACTGAATAAGTAGAAAAGTGACTGGTTCTTGCTCAGTTTTAATGATTTTTGAATTGTTAAGTGGCTAAGGAACATCAGAACAAAATTAACTACTAGTGACTGCATGGACAATTAGTTCTCATATTGACTAGTCCTCTGCATTTATAAAATATAAATGAAGCAAAATAGTCACACTTACATTTTATCCCTTAATCTCTCTTAAAACACCAATCACTAGCGAAAAGCAGATTGGAAATTATAGCTATATGCCACATTGCTAGTCAAATTATCTTTGCTTCCCAGTGGTCAATTTTTTTTTCAAAATAAATGAAATTGGGCCCAAGTCCACTGCATAAAATAGGTTTGTGTATCCTTGTTGTAGGTGTTTAAACATTAATAGATAGTTTGCATATCCTGCAGTCACTCATGTTGTGCTTTTTAAAAATTGATTTAAATCCATCTGCTAGCATAGTTATGATGGTAAAAACATGATGATATAGAAGTGATGGTTCTCAGTTTAGTGGTTCAGGTTTTGTACTTGTTTTGCTGAATTATTATGTTTTTGGGGGGATAGCTATTTTGAGGATATGGACTTGAAGATAATGAGTGTAGTTTTATAAATCTGTCATAACTTTAGCCTGGAAACCTTGCATAGCCATCAAATAAATATCCCATTTATATGCTCTGTTTTCAGATGTTGCTGTACAGCTTCCTGATAAGAAATCCATTATTATGTATTTGACATCTTTATTTGAGGTCCTTCCTCAGCAAGTTACTTTGGAAGATATTCGAGAAGTAGAGACTCTTCCAAGAAAATATAAAAAGGAATGTGAAGAAGAAGACATACAGGTGATGCATATTGATGACACTAATTTTTCTTTGACGGTATTGTATTTAATTTGTTTTAAAAATACATGCCTCAAAACAAAATTTTCCAGGACAGCTTATCAGTACTTTACAATCATGACTGAACATTGAAAAATATAAGAGTGGGTAAAAACATACAGAACATACTAAATGCAGTAAACATATATGCGTATGTAATCATATGTAAATTAATATTCCCTCACAACCATGGCAGCTATAAGAAATGTGGATTTCAATTCCCAGTATACCTAGGAATCTAGGAGTTGAAGTCCACACATCTTAAATTTGCCAAGGTTGAGAAAACTATCCCATATAATTACATCCTTACTGTTATTGGACTCAGTAAGATTCTGAAATAGCAATAGCACTTAGAGTTATATATCGCTTCACAGTGCTTTACAGTCTTCTCTAAGGGGTTTACAGAGTCAGCATATTGCCTCCAACAATCTGCGTCCTCATTTTGCCGACCTCAGAAGGATGGAAGGCTGAGTCAACCTTGAGCCAGTCTGAATCGAACGGCTAGCAGTCAGCAGAAGTAGCATGCAGTACTGAAGGGACACATTGTTTCTTTCTTGTCTTTATCATTAACTTACCATAATGTCATGTGCAGTTTTTCTCTTGTTACCTTTTCAGGTTGGTGTTTATCTTTCCTTTCTTCCAATGAGAATATATTTTCTCTTCCTCTTGATAACCCCTTTTCTTTTTGAAAATTGCTTACTATCTCAGTTCTCCTTCTACTGCACATTCATGCTCTCTGACTTCCAGTTCTCTTCTTTCTCTTTGTCATCTACACATATTTATCTTTTCTCCTTTATCTTTTTCTACCTCTTTATCTCTTCTAGAGTTGAGGAGAGCTTTGGATTCTAAGCCACAAAAGTGCTTTGGAGCTGGGAGAATGCACAAAGCATCTGTCTCCAGTAGCTCAAATCCATCTTTTCTCGAGACAGTGGAGCAACAAGAAGGGGGGGAGGAGATACTTTAAAGAGTTTGAGAGCATGCTGTCCTTTTGAGAGCCAAAGCACCTTCTTGTTTTGAATCTTAAATGCTGCTTAGCCCTAATCGCTTTGTTTTTCATGTTGACGCTCTCAAGCATATTCCATCCTTGTCTTTTCTGCTTCTTAGACTTTATAAACAATTCTGATTTTCTTTTCAGAATTTTTGTTTTACAGAGCGTCTCCGATTTGTTTCTCAGTGATATTTTTGCAGCAGATCTACGAGAATTCATTGTCTCGTTTGGGCATTTATTGTACAATATGTTCGATTAATAATTTCTCAGTTCTTAGTATTTTGGTGCTGCTTTCTATAGTTGTCTTACTGATACCACCCTTAAATATCCTTTTACATATTTGCTAGCCGTCCAATATGCCATACAAAATGACTTAGCTTCAGTCTATCCATAAACACCAGCCTTGCTGTTTACATTAATCCACTTCAGATCTTCCCCACCTTTGTGTCTTGCAGATATTTTGGTCTGCCTCTCTCCCAAAGTATACAAAGTATTTATCTAAATATGGGAACAAGATCCCGCTAAGCGGCTCCACCCCAGTGTTGCATGTTTTTGCAATCCCCACCCACCCAGTTTTTTTGTTTGTGGATAGATAGCGGCAGTCACAGTACATGGTGTGCGGTCAGTATTGAGAGCAGAACAAACAATCATGTTTGGGAAAGTACTTGGTATAAAGCTTTTACGGGTTTAGTACTAAGCCCTCATCTTTTGTTTTCCAGAGGTAGCAAATCAATGACTTCCTGTGTGTACTTAATTTTTTCCTTCCCTCTTTTGTTAGTGTTTGTTATTCCCCTCTACCTCAGTACATTTCTTCAAAATGTTTTATTTTCTTCACCCTGCTCAGCTTTTTCAACACCACTGTGTCATACTGCAATAAAGTTGCTGTTTACCTTTTTCCTGTCATATTTTTATAGTATATTTTTATTCCACCCTAAAAGTTTGATTTCTTCAGCATTAGTTCATCTTTTATTTCCAGTCTTGATTATTGTGATTTTCTTTTAGTTGTCACAGTAATTGGGTCATCTTAATTCTTTCAGACTTCTTTTCTATATCTGAAATGTGATACTTGTAATCTTCTCTTTGTGGCAGTAATTTGTGCCATTTTTTTCACTGACTTTTCTCCCTTTTTAAGGAAAAAAATATATTTGCATTTAACTTTCCATCACCATGATCCTCTACAGTTGAATGTATTAAAATTTTGCTAGCTGTTCCCTGTATATAATAGGCATGGGCTACCTGAGAACACTCCAGTAAGCCTTCAAATATGTTTTGCAATTTCCAAAATCCACTTTGCCATTGCATACCTAAATTTAGATGACACCAATTTTTTTGTGAAGTGATTTTATGATTGTTTCCTGTTACAAATAGAAATAAAAGGCGTTAAATCTTTGGATTGACCTAGTGTAGTGTTTTTCACTGTAATTTTTAAGATGTTTGGACTTCAATTTCTAGAAGTCCTAAGGCTGTAGTTTAAGACTTCACATTTTAAATGTTTTTCAGACGGAGAAACACAGGTTAGTGCATACTAAATGGTCAACTGCTTGAACCTTCTCTCCTTTGTAAAAAAGCTGTTAACAATGTTTATTTACCTGTATATTGTAATGAAATGATCAGATTATAGTGCATAATAAGGAGAGTCCTATACACCCATATCTTTTTATTGCAAATAAGAAACTTTGAACGATAAAGAGTCTTTCCTGGCATTTTGCTGTGGTATTTAAAGTACAGTGCAGCCATATATTTTCTTAAAAAATAAATGCATTGGAAATTATATAATCGTACAAACAGTAAATTTTTGATGCACACAAATGTACTGAATTATTTTTTTCTACTTTGTTTTGAGAAGTTGCTAAGGTTAGAAATTAAACCAGTTAGCTTGGACATTTTTGCATTTGATGTTCCAGTTCATTTTAAAAGGAGCTAATCAGATTCTTGCCATTCCATAACTTAATCATATATCCTGAAAAATTTGGAAAGGCAAGGGAGAATGAAAAGCGCAAAGCTGTTTGACTTCATAATTATTAAGGAGTAAACAGAGGATGAAATGATTCAGATTTATAGTGTAGTTCAAAGATCTTTGGGGGTCTAAACAACTCCATTATTTTTAAAGCATTAATTTTGAGATTGCAAATGGGCAAACAAGGCCCATTTAATCATAGCACCATGTAATGCTGGGTATTTTGTAAATAACAAACACAAATTAATGACATTCTTCAAAGTATATTTATCATTTACTTGTTTTCCTAATGACCAACAAATTATAAACAAAGTTTCTACTGCCACATGCTAACATCTTGCTTCTTGTTAGACTGGTTGAAAAACATTCAATATGTGTACTATTTAAAGTGTTTGAAATATCTGACATTTTAGCCAGGCACCTGTCAGAGATCCTAGCTGATAACAGGTTTGCGGTTACATACCATGCTTAGGCATCCGGAAACTTGACTTATGATAAACATTCATACTTGAAATAGATAGGATACTTTTTTACAGATGAAGTCTCTACACAGTGTAGTGCTTATGAAATATATTGAGCTGTGATATCAATTTTCAGTGTAGCTACACAGAATATTGCTCTTATGAGTGACTCTTAAATAGTCTTTCTCACCAGCAGTTTTAGAACACTGAGTTGCATTTGCTTTGAAATTTATACATACAGGTTTTATTTAAAATAAAGGATTTCTCCATGGATTTGTGAGGGCAGTTCCCACTTCTGTCTTTATGAGTGTTTAAAAATAGTTTCTTGGACTGAAGTAGGAAATAATCTATCCAGATACGTTTCTATTACTTTTTTTATATTTATGTGTGACTTTTTCTAGTGACTCTATGTGAATTCTTTTGCCAATTATTGTTTTGCCAATTCTGTTTCTTTTTTTAAAAACAGAGCATTTGATACACTTACTCCACTAGCTTTATTTTAGCAACAGTTGAGGTTCCACTGGACTTTGCTAGTAATTTCACTATATATATAAAACAGGTCGTAACATAAGTAACTTCCTCAATTGGAAATGGAGTCTATTGTATTTCTCTGTTTGGCTCCATATATCTTACTTTTACCTGAATATTGGTGTATAATATCATAGAATAATTTTAGGACTAACCCTGGCAAACTCATTTTACAATGGAAGGTTTATTTCTTGAATTAGTCTTTTTGCAATGTAAGTGTATCGTATATTTGCAGTAATGTAAGAAATTATGAAAGGAATATGATTAGAACTCTGAAAATAAAAGTAAAGTTCCCAAAACAACTTTGTTCCCTAGCCAAAGATTGTGAACTCTTGTAAACAGAATGTATCGGGGTGTTTTTGTGCTAGAATGCACACCTTCATTTAGGGTGATGTACAGAATTAGAATGGAGATATTTGGGATCTGAAAATTCTAAAACATATGGACATGAATGCATGAGTTAACTTCTTTGTTTATTATATGGCAATTCATCCTGCAACTTTAGCAACTTTGGGCAACTAACAAGGTTAAACACTTAAAAAAACAAACACACCAATCGGAAATAGTAATAATAGATATATATACTGTTAGCAAAGGACAACAACAATGATAGTATGTCCCCCAACATGCTTTTTTCAAGAGGCAATTGGATTTTCTTTGTTTTTCCTTGAAGATGCTTCTTGAAGTTCAGTTCTGAACTGAAGAAGCTTCTTGGATGACAAGTGAAATGTCTTCAAGGAAAAACAAAGAAAATCCAGTTGCCTCTAGAAAAAAGCACCTTTGGAATAACCATGACCTGGATGAGTGAAATCTCCATAAATGGTCATAACAATTTTAATTTGTAGTTAATTGTGCTGAACTTCTGAGATTCTCCCCTTCCTCACCAAACAGGCTGTTTTATATGTTTATATGTTACTGCTTATATATGGTCCCATAAGAGTATCCTATTACAAAAGCATGCTTTCCCTCCCCAAGAAGATACAAATAGCATGATGCTTTAATCTATCATCAAACTGCTTTTGTATTTATATACTGTTACAGTAAGTTGTTCCTATATGGAGTAATAACTGTGTTGGAAAATAATTTTGTGAAAAGAGGCCTTCAGTTTGGTTTTTCTACTTGCAGTGTGCAACATCTGAAGATAACTGTGCAGTTCTAAAAGCAGAAGCATCCAGCACCTTGACTGAAGTGGATATGGACTTGAACAGCTACCAGAGAGCTCTGGAGGAAGTTCTCACTTGGCTGCTCTCTGCAGAAGATGACCTCCTAGAGCAGGAAGTCATATCTGATGATGTTGAAGAAGTCAAGGAGCAATTTACTACACATGAAGTAGGTGGCTGGGGATGATGGGCAACTAGATGTGATTTTTTTTTAATTAAGCAATTGAGTCCTCTTAATATTTTATTTTGTAATGTTTACAAAGGTGTATAAGTATAGAGATGGCGAAAAACAAAAGTCCTGGCCAGTTAAATATTGAGAAATTTGTTACCACATAAACTTCAGTGGATTTTACTACAGTAGAATGGATCAGAGGTCCCCAACTCCCGATCTGTGGACTGGTATCGGGCTGCGGCATGCCAGAAGCCGGGCTGTGCAAACAAGTGAAACCCCATCTGTGGGATGCAGGCAGCATGCGAAACCATGCCCCATCAGTCTGCGGAAAAAATTCTCTCCACAGAATGGTCCTTGATGCCCAAAAGGTTGGGGGTCGCTGGAATAGATGAGAGAAACTGAGAACATATTATCTTTAACATGCCCCAAGTCCTGCTTTTCATTCATGTAGGAGATGGAACTGACTGGAATAAGCTCTGTGTCACTGTTGTTGCTGTTACTATTATGAAAAAAGAGGTTTCCTTCAGAACTGTACCTTTATTCATGTTAAAATTCATGCAGTTTTAGTTGATACTTTATAACTGACTGTTATCTTGATTTGTATTTGTATATTTTGCTGTTGTAGTTTTAAGATAAAAAACTTCAAAATAGGGAATTATTGTGTAAATCTGTCCTCTGCCTTAATATTCACAAGAAACTGAGATGCTTACTTGTGTTCCAGTATTTTAATCAAAAAGCAGTTATCATTAAAGGACACATTATTGTGATATATTTATTTAAAGCTAAGTGTTTATTTTTAGCCTTCATATGATAATATACTACAGTTGTTACTATGAACTGATGATCTTTTTTAAAGTCTTCCATTTATTTCTTTGGAAATTTCAGCTCTCATTCATTAATTCTTAAAAATGGCTGGTCTCTGAAGAATGCTTACTATAAGAGGCTGGCTAATATAGTTTCCACTTGATGGTCTTTCTATTCCATGGATGATGAGTTAGATTCTAATTAGGGTCTCAGAAACCTAGACTTTTCCCTTCGCCCATCCAGTAAATGCTACAAAGAAACTTTGGGATCTTATGGATTTTCTGTGTAGTTGCTCATCTTAAATTGTATCCAATCCTCTCTGCTCAGAATTGACTGTAGTTTCCTAACAACAAAGGATTCAAGAAGGTACCTAGTGTTGCTTCATGTAATGAGATTATTTTTACTTTTTTCCCTTTTAATATCAGCTGGATATAAGAGTATATCAGACCAATACTGTACTTGCTTGCTTTTTATCAAGCATCGTCTGATTAAGGAATGGTATCTATCTATCTATCTATCTATCTATCTATCTATCTATCTATCTATCTATCTATCTATCTATCTATCTATC
>JANHFL010002790.1:145034-158075 GCA_032468155.1 Oxyrhabdium leporinum | reverse complement strand
TTTTATTACACAGCTATTAGTTTAATACTTTTAACCAATTTTAAATCTATATATTTATATTTATGTTTGTATTTTAATCATAAGCTTACATATATATTTGTATGTATGTATGTATGTATGTATATTTATGTATATATGTATATATGTATATATGTATAATATATATATATATATACACATACACACACACACACACACACACATACATATATATATATATATACACATACACACATACAATTCATATGTGATATGATACAATGCATAAGTTTTCCTTGAAGAAAGACTTCTGTTGAAGGGAAATTTCTGATCATTTAGAATAGGGTTGTCAAACTCGATTTCATTGAGGGCCGCATCAGGGTTGTGTTTGACCTCGGGTCGGGATGGGTGTGGCCAGGATGGCCATGGTCAGGTCGCCGTCACTCGTGTCGGTGTCTTTGGTGGCCCGAGCACTCTGCCAGTGAAAATGGGCTGCCAAGCTGTTTTGGGCTGCGACGGCCTCCTGCAACCTGCTGGCAGCGAAAACGGAGTTCGGGAAGGCTGCGTCCATTTTCGCTGGCAGAGGCACCATGGACCGCCCTTTGCTGTTTCCAGAGCAGCCCTGCAGACCTAAGCACCCCATGGGCCAAATCTGGCTGGCGGGCCTTGAGTTTGAGCTCCCTGATTTAGTATGTTGCCCTTAAGAAAATATGGCTTTCATTCTGTTCTCTGAACTTTCACTGCATCTGATCTCTGTAACATTGGAATACATTCTTTCAGGAGCTCCAAAAAGATATTGAAGCAGAACAGGTTAAAGTCAATTCCTTGACTCACATGGTGGTCATTGTTGATGAAAATAATGGTGAGAGTGCTACGGTTTTATTGGAGGATCAGTTGCAAGTGAGTGGATGTTATTATTTTTTTAAATTATATTGTGTATCCCATACTGGTCATTCTGAATGGAGTCATGAAGGTTAATGCTTTCAAAAATGTTTCATGTATCTATTGGTTAGTTTTATATTCTGCTTTTCTAAGAGCTCAGAGTGGCTTACATGGAAAGCCATCTTCATTTCTATTGTTACAAATGCAACCTGCTTGGCTTGAGAGTGACTAGCCTGAAATCACCCAGTGGATGTTCATGATTGAGGATAGATTTGAATCTTCCTGAATCAACATTTGTTTGTCATCTTAGTGTCACAAAGCCTAATAAATAATAAGAATAGATGTTGTAGAGGTTATGTGGCCAATGAATTCTGTTAATCGTTTGTACTGTCTCCATTGTTCTTACCTACCCCACCTGTTCTGGCAGGAGGGGCATGCTCCAGATGTTGGCTAAGGAATGTCTGATGGTGGGACCCAGCCAAAAGGAGGAGGGCCTTTTCTGCCCACTGCTTATCCTGTGGAACAGTATGCCACCTGAGAATAAGTGTAGCCCTGACCCTGCTGGTCTTTCATAAGGCTCTTATAAAGTGGTTTTGTCTGTGACCTTGGGGCCCTGGCATTGTGATATATCCCATCTCTTGGCTTTGTCAAAGATTATTATTTGATGCTCAGCCATATATTTTATTTTATTTTATTTATATTTTATTGTTTTTCTAGCTATTTTATTGTAACCTGCACACAGTCACATGTGAGATGGGTGGCTATATAAAATAAATAAATATTAATTCTTGAAGAATTGTAGGATTCCTTATGCAGATATGGATAAGAGATATATTTACCCATATGTGCCTGGTTAAATAGAACTTGAATTTTCATAATACCAAAAACAGTCCACAGAAGCAAAAAAAAACCTTGTGTTTAAGAAAAAAAAGATGAGTTCAAATTTTGTGACCAATTTTCTATTAGATGTCAATTCTGATACATAATAATACATCTATGAGTTGCACAGCATGAACTATTCAGGACCTTTTAAAGAAAATTCTAGTTATCCAGGATGTTTAGATGTTCATTTAAGTATAAGCTGAATATTTACTTGTGAAAATTAAAAACATACTTCATGAATGAATGTATATACGTATGCTGGGTAGTGTTTAGAATGGCAGCCAAATTAAACATTGTTTATTTTGAAAGGGAATGATGTGATGGATATGTATCAAATGTGGTTGCGAAGTTTCCAGATGTTGGTCAACATTGAACCAAAAAGAAAAAAGAAAAAAAGAATTACTGTAGCACTGAGAAGATACCCAGATTAGAATAGGAAAAGATGATTGGCACATTCAGGAACACTTGAGTAGCAGCCGTCAGCAATTATTTCAGGAAATTGCATCTTTTTGCAGGATTGTATATGTAGTGTGATCTGAGGAAAAAACAAGTTGGTTCAGGGAGATGCTAACAGGTGTGTGCTGAATACCCTTCAGAAATCTTTCAAAGTTGCACAGCTCAATTTTACTGTATTTCAATCCTGTTGAGATTAAATAAACATCCATGAATCTAGATTCTGTCCGGTTAGCTTAGACTGATTATTAGAATTTTCCAAACATAGCAGTCCAGTTAAATGGTACAGTTTTATTTCTTAGATTTGATCTTAATTGAAAGGCCATTCCAAATCAAGCATTTTTCGATAAAAACAATACAGGCTAAATAGGCTAAATAGTTGTGATTCTATTAATTTTGATTTTCTGTCCGCTTTCAGAGGAAACGATATAATATAAAACTTTTTTTGGGGTGTTATTTCCAGAGACTTGGTGAGCGCTGGACTGCTGTTTGCCGTTGGACTGAGGAACAATGGCTCAAATTGCAAAAGATTAATACCTTGTGGCAAGAATTGTTGGAAGAACAGGTGAGTGATGGTAATCCCACCAATTCCTGCTTCTGTCGTTGAGTGAGTCCCGAGTGGCCTGCACCTTCCCCTCTGGCAGGAAAATGACTGCTGCTGGGAAGTGAGGAAGTGAACGATTGTGCAAGTGGCCAGAAAGCTGTAAGTGAATGTTAAGAGAATAACAGAAGAACAGAGTTGGAAGGGACCTTGGAGGTCTTCTAGTCCAACCCCTTGTTCAAGGAGGAAATCCTATACCATTTCAGACAAATGGTTGTCCAATTGTTGAAAATGAGGGTCACATGTCTGCAGCAATGTGTCAGTGGCACTGAAGCAGCAGTCGTCTGGCTGTCCTGAAGCTGTCACAACTTTCCCAAATTTCATTTCCTCAGGAATAATGAATCTAGGTGTTTTATAAGTTAGCCCATTTGAGGTATCTTAATTGAAAGGTTTTGCCTTTTGATGCATTGATTTGCCCAGTTAAAGGCTACAGACCTGAGAATTTTAGTAGTATATAGATTCTCTACATAACAAAAATCTGAAAAGGGAATTGATTTCCTTTCATAATTTTAATCCTATTTTCTTTTATCTCCTGGAGCTATGCCATTATTCAGGTGTAAAATTTAACTGTAGTTTTCATCTGAACCACACAAAAAGCATATATTAGGTCAAAGCTGAACTTTTCACTCTCCAAGGTGATAGGAAGCCTATTTTTGCTCTCTAAAAACTTTAATTAGTTTTCAAGTCCTAGTTTATTTTTGATGTATATATTTTTTAAAAAAGGAATGGCATTGTTAAGACTCATTAGAACAAATGGGGGTTAAACAGTTCTGCCAGTTTTTAAAAATATTTATATGTAAGTATGTTTTAACAAATCACGTGTTTCCCCTCAAAACGTTTTCTTTTCAAAACCTGGCCATTTTATTATTAGTGGCTAATATTTATTTATTTATTGATTAGATTTCTATCTTACCTTTCCTCCAGGAGCTGTACATATCAATTTTTCTCCAGTTTTCTCCCATTTTAACTGCTACTTTGTGTAGTCGTTGCAGTAAGTGTGATTGGTCCAAAGTCACTAAGTGAACTTCCATCTCCGAGAATGGGTTTAATTTTGATTTCCCTGTTTTTATTCCAAACACAAGAACTGAACAGTACTGAAATGCATAAAATAATGAGCCATGGTGGCGCAGTGTTTAGAATATAGTACTGCAGGCTAACTCTCTTCTCACTCCAGGAGTTTGATTCTGAATGGCTCAAGGTTGACTGAGCCTTCCATTCTTCTGAGGTTGGTAAAACGAGGACCCAGATTACTGGGGGCAATATGAGAGAGCTGTAAAGCACTATGAAGCCGTGTATAAGTTGAAGTAATATTGCTATTGCTATAATCATCATGGAGGATGTTTGGGCCTGACTTGATAAAAAATTAGTTTTTATTTCAGAAAATTGCATCAAGTAATGGCATTTATGATTGAATAAAATTTATAGTGTCTAAAGTTTTATTTGTTTTTTTTTACTATCAAAACAAAAAAGTAGCAGCCTTGCTGTCTATATGGTAGAGAATAAATCTAAATATTGGGTATAAATCATGTCTAGGTACCAAAAGATGACCTCAGAAGAACTCAATTAAGCAGGAAGTACCTAGACATTATACCTTTTAGTAGATGTGAATAATGCTACTGTGGTATGAGATATCTTGCCTCTCTTGCTATAAATAATGTGAGGATCAAACAGAATTAATTGAATTAACTTAAAGATAACTTTAAGGTTAATGACAGTTAATAACTTTAAAAAATAGTGCTTAGGAAGACTGAGCCAACCAGCACCAGGATGAAAAGCAGACTGATCCTTGCCATAGCTTGGTTCAAAAAACCTGAATGATTCAAAACATTTGCTTATATAGGAGAAAATGAAAGGTCTGGTCTTAAGATTCACAATAAATCTTACCTCTTATTACTCCATTTTGTCTGAGTTTTCATAATCTTTCATGTTCTCCTTTTCCTCCCATGTACATTTTTATCCTGCTTATCTCCCAAGAAGCTATTACGATTTACTCAATTTCATCCATGAAAATTAAGATTTACCAGTTTGACGCTGACCTCATTTTTCTGTTGTTTAGTAGGAATGAACAGAGTAGAAAATAGGGACTTATTTTTTTTTTTGGTGGGGGGGGCAGATTTCATTTTGCTTTCTCTGAATTATATCTTTTCATAATTTTTGTTTGGGTTGGATTTAATGCTATGGTGGCACAGTGATTAGAATGAGGTATTGCAGGTTAATTCTGCATTCCCACTGTCTGGAGTTTGATCCTGACTGACTCAAGGTTGACTCAGTTTTCCATCTTTCCGAGGTTGGTAAAATGAGGATTCCAGATTGCTGGGGGCAATATGCTGACTGTAAACAGTTAGAGTAGAGTTCCCCAACCTTTCTGGGTTGGCAGCTTGAAGGGGAGGGGCAGGTACCTTTACGTGTGCATGCGAATGGGGCTGCGAGTGCACACGAACAGGGACATAAGAGCGCAGTACTTGCAGCGATGCTAGTGTGAGTGAGGTGCGTGTGTACATGCGCACATGTGCACACACTGTCAGCCACTCATGCAGCCTGGTGGCCCACTGGTTGGAGACCCATGGCTTAGAGAGGGCTGCGAAGCACTGAAGCAGTATATAATTCTAAGTGCTATTGCTATTATCTCATGAATATCTAGCAATTGAGTTGTAAGACATTCCTATCCAATCGTAGCTGCTGCATGTAGCACGATACCTATTATGTTGAAAACAGAAACAACTCATAATTTTGTGTGATTGTAACTTAAAAGGCAGCTTGATTATTGTTATGATTCTGGGGTCTTGTTTATGTATGATGCAATGGTGGTGGTGTATAAAACATAGGGGAATTAAGTAAGCATATTTGTGGATGTACTTTTTTCTTCAGTGTATGTTGAAAGCCTGGTTGGTTGAAAAAGAAGAGGCTTTAAGCAGAATACAGACATGCAACTTTAAAGATCAAACAGAGCTGGGTGCAAATGTTCGAAAGCTGGCAGTAAGTATTACTTTTTAGTATTGTAAATCTACTAAATTAATAAATAAACAAATAAGCCTTATTTATCAGATATAACACAGACAGAGAGAATGAATGATAATTAAGGCATAAGTTGTGTCCGTTGCAGGCATAGATCATGATCAAGAACTTTCCCACACTCTGAAACAATTTTGGTTTTTACTCAAGGAATGCCTTTGTAGTAATATTATCCATAATGTTTTAAATGGTAAGATCTCTTCTTAGGTGAGATATTGTACTAATATTTCCAAGGTTCAATGCAGTGGAACCTCTGAATGGTAATAGCAGCCTGGAACTCATTATTTCTGTAACCACTGAAAATAACATTGCAGCCTCATCTCTCCAAACCTCCTATTTCCCAGATATATAAGTAGTCCTCACTTATTGACTGCCCTGATCAGCAGTCCTTTGAAGGTACAAAGGTATTGAAAAAAGAGACTCACAACTACTCTTCAAACTTAGGCTATTTCAGGTGGTTGTGATTTGGGTGCTTGGCAGCACAGTGCATTTACTACGATTGCAGAGTCGTAGGTCACATTTGCAACCTTCACAGTTGGCTTCCGACCAGTAAAGTCATTAGGGAAACCAGCAGGAAGTCACAAGTCATGATCATGTGACATCATGTTTAGTAATTGTGGGTGATTTGGCTAATTATCACAACCGGAACTGACATTGAAATTTGATCATGGTTCCATAATGTTTCTCTTTTTACAATTGCTTAGCGATGGATGGAGTCACCACTCCCTGTTGCAGTTGGTAAGCGAGGACTATCCGTATTGGGCTTCAGTTCCCATATTTTCAGCACATTGGTTGTGAATTTGGGGTACAGCCCATTGGAAAACAGGCTGTTCTGGCAAGCTTTCAAAATAAATAGTCTCCAGTGAAATGGATATGAATGTTCTGGAAACTCATCTTTCTTTCTCTGTCGATAATTCCTATTCTGTTATAATTTACAAATTTACAAAGATCTTACATTCTAAGAAAGTAACTGTTCCTGTGGGAAATCTGAGCAAAAGACATTTCTCTAAAATGGCATGGCTGTTCTGTTTTCACTGTCAGAGTCTGAAAGAAGACATGGGAAAGAAGCGCCAGATGTTAGAGCAGCTGAATGACATGGCCCAGGATTTGGCACAGCTCCTGAACAACAAGAAGGCATTAAAAAAAATTGACAGTAATCTTGAAGAACTCACACAGAGATGGGACAACTTAGTTCAGAAACTTGAGGATTACTCTAATCAGGTACCATCCAAATACTACCTTCTCTTTATGTTTTGGTTGGGGCTTCATTTGGATATGAATATTGTGCTTCCATTAATTGCATTCATGATTTAAACAAAGTTGTCATTCATTGCATTTTTTGAATTCTTTTCAGCTTCATTTGATCAAGATTGACCCCTGTCCCCATTGTTCCTTTAGGTTACTGAGGCAGTTGTAAAAGTTGGAATGCCCCAGATTTCTCAGAATGTTCTCACTGAAACAATCCTGGTCAAGAAACAAAAAACAGCCCAGGACATCCAAATGGAACATTCTCCGCCACCTCTACCAAGGAGGCGGCAAGCGGGCCTAAATACTGAAATGAGAAAAAAGTAAGATGACTTCTCGGTCTGGGAACATCATTCCTCTCTCACTGAACATAGGACAATATTATTAACAAAAACTATTTTCTTTGCTTGCAGCACCATTACTTTCCCTTATAGGCTGCTCCATTTTTTTCCTTCACACACTGGGTGTGGTCCCTTCGCGACACACCTCTTTTTGTTTAGTGTGTTATATGAAGCCACTCTATGGGCGTGTTAACTTGGCTTGTGGTTTAATGTGGTTAGTTAATTCAACTAATTGGTGTTAAGAAAATCAAGACTTAGCTCAGAATCTACGTCAGGTTATTTTTACCACATATGTGTGCTGAACACAGATGAAAACAGTCAGTTTTCTTTCGAATTAACAGTGGGGAGGGAGCACTGGACAAGCTGCTCTAAGTCTTTAATGGATGTTGTTAATCTCATTGCTTCTCTGGGTGTGATTCTGCCCAATTTCAAACTACAGCCATCTTCTTTGGTCATGGGGATGAGGGCTGGTGCAATAACAGCTGTAAGAATCTTCTTGCTGCCATTTTTCAGGAAATAAAAGAAACTTGCAATAGTTTCTGCACTTCTTGGCCTGCCAGTGCCTGGATCAGTCTAACTCAGGTGTGTCAAAGTGGGGGCCCGTGGGCCAGATGCGTTACATGCAGGCCACGCCCACCCAGCTCCATTGTGAAACATCACGTGATGGCAACATGATGTGGCGAGTTTGACACCTGTGGTCTAACTGAACATGGTTTGAATATATGGTTTCCTCCCATTATTGTGTTTGGAAATTATGGAATTCTCAGGCCTGTATATTTGAAGGAGTCAGCAAGTTAAAGATACTACTTTTAGGATGAGGAACAGTAGAGTGGACAATATAGTGAGAATGTAATTATTTTCTTCAAGACAAAATGTCTCCCCCTCCCCCTCCCCCATCTAGGAAATGCTTGTTAGTGGTTTAACTGGAAGGTTGGGGAAGGGAAAATATGATTAAAATGTTTTAAGATCTTTGAGTTTTGAATGGGAGGAGAAATTATTCCAAACATTGTTCTGCTTCTTATGCTAGGCTCAATGTTGAAATTGCCGAGTTGTTAAATGGGATTTTAAAATCAAAACCTGCCATTCAGGCCATAGAGATCAAAGAGTACAAGAAGATGAGAGAGACTTCAGGCATGAAAGAAAAACTGAAGGTAAAGAGAAAAATGGGAAGACATTTTCAGTGAATACATTGTCTTGCTAACAGCTGGAAGTAGAGTCTGATAGGAAAATTTCATCTAAATTGAGTTCTATTTATAAATATCTTTTTGGCTAACATAATTATTCTCTACTGGCTACAAATAATGCCCTTTTACTAATGACAGGCAACGCTTAAAGGTTTAATAGGCATTTCTAGCTTCTTTCCTGTTTCCTCCCTTGTATTAAATTCTCTTTTTACTTTGGAGAAGGAAGAACATTTTTAGAGAAAATCTTATTCTTAAATATGGACCCTTCAGAAATTCTCTCAATAAAACAGAAAATAAAGTGAAGTCATGATTTCAGACATCTAATAACCTTCTGGTCCAACCTGTGGAGAGAAGATATAAAAATGGAAATGTTGACAATAATTGTTTTAAGTTCATTTTAAATGGCTTAATTAAGAATACCACCACAGAGATACCTCCTATGTGAAATATTGTCAGATATCATAGAGTTGTTTATGACCCATAATGGGGTAGGGGTGGGGGAGTGTGTAGCTTTGTCATTTGTTTTAATCCTAAATGCGAATTGTGAAATAACACTCGGATCATTTTCTAAAAATCTTTAACTTTGATTATAGCTGTTACACTTTGTGAAAAATTGCAATCTGGAATGTTGCTATTAAAAGAATCAAGTTACTTGCTGCTGTAATAATTATATATATTTGGAAGGTACTTCCAGAGAATTTGACACTTGTTATGTTTAATGGATTCTTTTCCATGAACCAGAATAGCCTGTTTACAAGGATCCTGAAACATTATTTTACAAAGACTCATTTAAGTTTTCTGTTACTCTGATCTAATCTACATGTCACAGTAACATCAGAGAGAGACAGAAAAATTAATGACTAATCTGGAGACACAATGCTTAGTTTAAGTAAACATTATTTAATAAGTCATAATTGGCTGACAGTGGAGTTTCAGAGTGTGATAAGATGCTCAAAATATGTAAATATCTGAGGAGGATATAGCGTTTGAAGACTTGATTAATTTTCAGCTTGCGATGTATGATGATTTTATGAAAATATGACCTGTGGAAAAGCATTTTGATATACAGTAAATGCATCCTCATCTAGTTTATTATTTAGTGCTGTAATTCTACTGAACTAGTAGAATTACTAGTAGAATTACTAGTTATTAGTAACTGAAGTAGTAGAATTACTAGTTACTAATTGCAGAGGTGGAAAAAAGGCTCAATTTTGCTTAGTGGAATTTTTAAATGTTTCGGTTTTCACTTTAAGTTTTATGGCTTTGATTGACAGGCAATAAAAAAAGAAAGAGTGGAAAAAGAGAAAACATTGAATGAATTGAAACAGACTGGAGAAAATCTGCTAGACCAAATGGGAAAAGGTAATGTCGCGATATAATGGAAGGGAGAAGCACATTTCTTTTCAATTATTTTCTCTTGTTAATATTTGGAATTTTTAGAAAGTATGAATTCATCTGGATGTATGTTAATGGAAATTTATGATAATGCTAATTATAATTTAATAGTGATGAGTTTCCAGGCTATATAGGCTGTGTTCTAATTTTCTGGTGTCCTGATGTTTTGCCACTAACAGTGGCTGTCACCTTCAGAGAAGAAAGTGATCTGCTTTGTAGCAAACACCTCGACAGCTCAGAGGCAACAGAGCAGGAACTCACTGAACTCTTGTTTTTGTTATAAAATGATTTGCCAAGAAGTGTGCTACAGAACAGATCAGTTTCACTTCTGAAGTTGTCAGGCACAATTGCTGGCAAAATGTCAGGATACCAGATAATTAGATCATAGCTTATTAATCCAAAAGTTCATCACCATCGGACCAACAATGGGCACGAAAGCCTGCATTGATATACTAATGTTAATTGACTGAAATGAAAATTGTCCTATAGGGACTTAATGAATGTAAAATTCATTAAAGCTTTGTATCTTTAACTTTGTTTTGAGGGAAAAAAAACTCTTAGTGAAAGTAAAATTTAAAAATAACCATTCAGTCTTCTTTTTCATCTTCCAGCATGTACTACAATAGGTATTCAATTACCAGTACTATGCTTAAGTCAGAGTTAGGAATTTGTGGACCCACCCAGATATTGATAAATTGCAATGTCTAGCAACCCCATGAGGTGAGGGGTTCTGGGAGTTTTAGTTTAGTAATATCTATGAATTAGCCTATTATGTCTTAGAACGATAAGTGAACTAATCCATCGCAAACCTGTGGCTCAAAATCCTGATTTAGCATTTATATCTGGAATATAGCTGAAATAAAACCTCCCATGCATTGCAACTTGCACAACTGATTCCTTTTCTTTATTCAGAAGGACTTCCTACTGAAGAAACCAGCGACGCCCTTAAGAGGCTCTTGGCAGAATGGAAAGGGGCTGCTTGCTACTTGGAAGAAGTAGCAAGAAAAGTGCAATATCAGGATGAGATCAATATTTACTTTAGTGAATTGGGTAAGCTCGATAAGTCTGTGAGCGAAAAAGAAGCATGGCTGCAAGACAATTCTGCAGTTGAGGATCAACCATTAGCAGTGCTGCATGAGTCATGCCAGGTAAGCTCGACAACCCTGGTGCACAAAATGCAATTATTTATGTTTGACCTGTACTGCTAGGGTACAGTCGTTGTCTCATATTTATCTGCCTGGACTTGAACAGGATCTTGAAAAGGTCTGTTCAGGTGTACCATCAGGTGAAGCAACATGGCTCTAAGAGGAAAAGCTTTTTCCATTGTGGTTCTTCATCTGTGGAATGTTCTGCTTAGAGAGGTTCATCTGGAGTTTGTATTATGGTTTTTCTAGCACTTAGATGGACAATAGTATTGCTCTAGTCATTATAGGGAACTATTTCGGACTTCATGAAGGCTGTTTTGCTGTGGTTTTATTTGTATTTGTTATTATACTATTATGACAATGATAATGATGATGATGTTTTTACCTGAAGAGTTGTTGCTGTTTTATTATTTTATATTGTAACTTTAATCCTATTTTCTAAACTGCCAAAGAAAGGAGGTTCTTGCAGTCTTTAAAAATGTTATGTTAAAAATAACCAGTATTGGCACTCTGTCTTTCTTAGAGGGAACTCACAAACCTCTTAAGTCTGACTCCTCAAATGGAACCTCTGAAGATCAAGTGCAAGGAACTGATATCTCATCCTGCTGCTCCAGACTTTATTGAAGATAGCTTTTGCTCTTTGAACGGCCGCTTCAATTCTGCCCAGCAGGAATTAGAACTTCTTCTGCAGAAGTTGAAGAGAGGTGTGCTTTGATTTCTATTAAATCTCCCTTCCTCTCCTTTGTATTGTCTTAAGTTTCCACTTTTTCTAGGAGCAAAAACTTTGCAACTGAGGCTGATTTCATCTTAGATTTGGGCAAACACTGTATAAGTAACTACAAGCATAATTGTAAAAGGGAAGAAATAGTTTGGCTTCTTTTTGTAGTGTCAGAAATATCTTCTTTGCCACCCGCTTCCCGGCATCATCTAGATTGGGGCTTTTCTGTGATGAATGAATTTATTAAGCAAGTTACTCCAAAGGCTGATGAAAAGAGAGAGTACGGAATTTCCTAGGTGATGTCAAAACATGTACTTGTTTGTCCTTATCTATATAATGCTCTTTTTTTTTTCTTTTGATTGTATTGATTCCAAGGTCAGATTGCCCCTTTGGTGTGCTTGAAGGACTTAGACAGAGTGAGAGTAAAGATGACCGTCTAAAGTAGCGAGGTTTACTTTTGTGTTCTGTGTTCTATTAAGCACTTTCTCTTATGTCGAATTGTCAGAGTTCAATCTATCAAGACATCCCATATGTCTAAAACATAAGAACTATCTTCACTTTTGTTGACCTTGAATAGAAAATCTTAAGGAGCATCATTTGTTATGATGGCTTAATGTATACCCTGCCAGACTAAATGTCTGCCTTGGGCAACTAAACAAAAATCACACATATAAAATGTATTACTTAAATTCAGCAATAAGCACAGAAAATGTCAGTGTCAATAAAACATTCTAGTAAAACCCAAATGTCAACACGCTTGAAGTTATTACTGCTCAACGCTGCCTTAGGTTGAGACAGCTTTTCTTTCATGCAGCTTAAGTATGCTTGCAGATTTTTTTAATACTCAGATTCAGATGCCTTTTTTTTCCTGTGAAAAGAGGGTTCCACTCATAGACTCGTCTTCTGCTTTGGAAGAGAACATGGATTCTGCCCATTGTTTTGATTTTTATTTGTGAATTTGCTGCCTTTTTTTCCTTATTATAGGCTGCTAATATTAACCTTAATCATTATACCAAACTAGCGCTCTAGTTAATACACCCCTAATTAAGTTTTTATGTCAGCTGAATGCGTAAGTTATGTTTAAGGTATGTAGAACAACAAAAGCAAATCAGCTCACCTTCAAAATATATTTTAAATATTTTATATTAAAATTTTATATTTTACATTTAGGAAAATAGAAGCCTGGATTGAGGGAAAGTTTATC
>JANHFL010002790.1:114676-127407 GCA_032468155.1 Oxyrhabdium leporinum | reverse complement strand
GGATTTGAACCGCTAGATTGAATCAGCAGAAGTGGCCTGCAGTTCAACACTCTAACCACTGCGCCACCTAGGCAAACTTGATACCATTGATTTTGAAAGGTAGGAGAAGGGGAAAAAAGGCAGTACTAATTAGAGATGAGGAATCCATTCAAAAAAGAAGATTTTTTTATATTCTGGGAAGTATTATAAATTCAGGACATGAGATGGTGTTTAAACCCCATTTTGTGAATTCTCTGATTAGACAGCTAGAGGGAGAACTGATTCGTTCATGGTGTTCCATGCCTGTTTTTGTGCTTTCGGGCTGACAGAAGTGAAGAAAATTTGGAAACAGAGTACACACTGTACCTTTGAAAGACCCCAAACATAGGTCTACACAAAACTGCTTGATGGGTGTTTTTTACTTTGTTTTTGAAGAGTTGACTTTGTCATGTTTAAGTCAGGGCTGTCTTAATGCATGGGCCTGATGGACACTTGCCCACGGGCCCCATAAACATAGGGGCCCCATACTAATCTGTGTATGTTAACCCTTCAGTGCACCTTGTATCATATAAATACAGCAACATATTTATTACATATTTATTTGTTGGAAGTGCCAATAAAATATATATTTACTTTTATCGACCATTTACATTTTTATTCGTGTGAGTAGTTATCGTAGGAGCCCCAGTACACTGCTTTGCTCGGGGCCCATAATGCTCTTAAGACGGCCCTGGTTTAAGTGGAAAAGAGAAGATCTCAGATTTAGAGATAAATTATTTTATAAGTTAGAGAAGAGGAAAATATGGTTACAAGGAGAGGAAATCCATAATGATATAAAAAAGAGAGAAATGCTGAACTAGAAGAATAAGATATAAATTATAAATAAGAACAGTTAGTAGAAAGATTTTTCATTCTAAGTGTGTGAATGTGTCAAATTTTTGCTTTCTTACATAAACAGAGAAAGCTCCGGGAGGTATCTACGAAGTATCAGCTGTTCCAGAAACCAGCGAATTTTGAGCAGCGTATGCTGGATTGTAAACGAGTTCTGGATAGTGTAAAAGTTGAACTCCATATCTTGGACGTGAAGGATATTGATCCGGATATCATTCAGTTTCACTTTGATAAGTGCATGGTAATATAATGCTATAACTAAATTTTCCTAATTTCTCTCTATGAAACTCTGTTTGCTTATTTACCTCCATGACAGTGAACTTTCCAGTAGCCTGACAGTTGACATTCACAGCAGTGGTAGAAAACGTGAATGAAAGGAAGAGATTTTGTGCCTTGAGATAAAAGAATTCAAAGAATAGTTTTTACTCGTATTATCAGACTACTATATGTTCTAAGAGCATGATTTTATTATCCAATTTAATAGCACCTGGAGACACAAAATGATATAGAGTCTCATCAATATAAAAGACTAACACACTCATTAATCAAGATTTTAGACATGATTTGTTTTTAGACCTGTGTGGAAACAGAATAGAATATTAGAATAACAGAGTTGAAAGGGATCTTGGAGGTATTCTAGTCCAAACCCCTGCTCAAACAAGAGACCTTATACAACATCAGACAAATGGCTGACCAGTCTTTTTTAAAAATGGTCCAGTGATGGGGCACCCACAACATCTGAAGGCAAGCTGTTCCACTGGTTTATTGTTCTCATTGTCAGGAACTTTCTCTTTAGTTCTAGGTTGCTTCTCTCCTTGGTTAGTTTCCATCAATTGCTTATGTCTTGCCTCCTTGTGCTTTGGAAAATAGGTTGACCCCTTCTCCTTTGTGGCATTTCCTCAAATACAGTATTGGAACACTGATATCATGTTGTTCCTAGTCCTTTTCACTAGACTAGATATATCCAATTCCTGCAACCGTTGTTTATATGTTTCACCTCCAGCTCCCTGATCATCTTTGTTCTTCTTCTCTGCACTCTTCTCTGCACTCTTTTCAGAGTCTCAACGTCTTTTTTATATTGCGGTGACCAAAATTGGATGCAGTGTTCCAAGTGTGGTCTTATCAAGGCCTTATAGTGCAGTAGTAACACTTCACTTGATCTTGATTCTATCCCTCTGTTAATGCAGCATGGGATTGCATTGGGGTTTTTGGTGACTGTAGCATATTATTGGCTCATATTTAAATGATTGTCCATTAGGACTCCAAGATCCCTCTCACAGTTACTGCTGTTGAGTCAAGTTTCATCTGACTTGCACCTGTATGTCTGGTTTTTCTCGTCTAAATGTAAACCCTTACTTTTCTCTCCACTGAATTTCATTTTGTTAAATAGGGCCCAGTGTTCAAGTCTGTTAAGATCCATCTGGATCTTGATCCTGTCTTCTGGGCTGTTGGCTACTCCTGCCAGCTTGGTGTCAGATGCAACTTTGATGAGTTCCTCTTCTATTCCCTCATCTAAAACATCTGTACTGCAAATATGAAATCTTCCATTAAAGTGTCTAAGTCAGAAAAAAAAAAGAGCAAAGTCTTAGCAATGTGAACAAAATGGTGTATTTTTTTTAAAAACCGTGGAATTATTTCATTGCCTGCATTCAGATGTCATAACCAGCCTTTGAACATGCTGGGCACTTGGGTGTTATTTTCCCTCTTTTCTCTTCTCTTTTGCCATGTGATCCCCCATTCATTCTTCATGGTAACTTCATTTTGCTATGACGTTGGGGGCATTTTTGTGATTTATTTTCTCAATAGAAACCATTGCTCAAAATGGGTTACTGACTAATTTGAATCTAGTTGTAGTTCACAGTTGCCCTTAACTGTAGCAAACGGGGCACCACGGAGTGTTGATTTGCTGTGCATAAAGATGATAATGGGGTTCAATTCTGATGGTTGTTGAAAAGTAAAATTAAACCAGGAAGTTGAAATGTTATAATATAGTTTAATATAGCATAACAAAACTATATGGTATCCTGATTCTAGAAACTCTATAAGACCCTGAGTGAAGTAAAGCTCGAAGTGGAGACAGTTATCAAAACAGGAAGGCAGATTGTACAGAAACAACAGACAGACAACCCCAAAAGCATGGATGAACAACTGACAGCACTGAAATTCCTTTATAATGATTTGGGAGCGCAGGTTAGTCTTTCATATGTACAGTTTTGTTTCACTGTGTAAAATCAATTTGAGGTGAATTTCAAGCATTTAATTAAATATTATGTGACCCGGCTGGCTTTGGATAATTTACTATTCACAAGTTAAATCCGCAATGAGAATATGTAATGTTTTAAATTAGAGATGAAAATATGCGAATTTCCACATCAATACTATTATCCAGTAGTCATGGTTGATGAGAAATATAGTCCAGGCTGGTCTAGAGTAACTCTGCTCCATTTTGAGATTTGAAAAAAAAACCCAAAAAAACCCGCAACATACATATATTTTTTGGAAAATAAAATAGATGATCTAAGAGGCGGTTTCTTGACAGATTATCTTTTCCTTCATGAGTCCATCTGTCTTCTAGAATTGTCGTTGAATGCCTTTTCCTTATCCATTTTCCTTCATAGATGTAGTTGACTGATGAGGACAAATTCTCTTTAGAGGCAAGTAAGCATAGCCAAAATCCAGGTTGTGGAATAATACTAAATTTAAAGGTGCTTTGGGTGCAGTTCCAAAAATCTGGAACACCACTTGAAAACCGTTAGTATTGACACAATCACCATCAGTCAGTTGCAAAAAAAAACCAGTTTTATTTGGAACAGCTTACATCCTATGAAGATATCACTGACACCATCACTGACGCAATATCTGTTTATGCTTGGGAAGGACTTGATAAGTAAACAAAAATGCCAGATGCAATCCAAACATCTGCTCACTGTGTGACCCACACATAATGGTGATCAAATAAGTTTTCTTAATTGTTTGTTTTTGATGCTCACTCTTTTATATGGTTTTTTTTTTTAAAAATAACAGGTGACAGAAGGAAAACAAGATCTAGAGCAGGCATTGCAACTCTCATGCAAATTCAATGAAGTCTCCCTCTCCTTATCCAAATGGTTAGAGGTGACAGAAGCTGAACTGGTGCATAAGTCTACTTCAGAACGTACACTTTCTGATCTGGACACTGAAATAGCGTGGGCTAAGGTAAGCGGCCTGTTCTTAGCTTTCTTAGTTTGCATCTCATTTTGATACTTGTTGTTATAGTTCTTACTGTTGAACAAAAATACACTTTTGGTTTCTCTTTGGAAGTAGTTGTGGACAAAAATCAACCTTTTTTAACCTGGAGCCTAGCTTAAATATTTGAATCCAGCAGATGGAGTGCATTCAGTGATTTCAAATCTAGGTTAATCCGCCTGGATTTTTCTTCTGGTTTTATGGGGGAAATCTATCTGGAAGCATATTCTATACTGCATCCAAACATGTCACGTTGAGTACTGCAAGGTACTGCAAGGAATTAGAGACTTCCTCCAAGAAATTTAGCCTCTTCTCCTCTCCTTTCCTGTTATAGGGAAATTTCTTCTGACGCTGTTGTATTTTAGGCTTATGAATTCTTTCTAAAGAAAGCAATTCTGTAATATGCATGCTGCTCATGTTCATTTGTTATATTAATATTTTAGAAGAGGTCAGTAAATGTCGAACTCAACTTGAGAGACTTCACTCATTTGTTTTGCCATTTGTAGATATTTTAAAACTTTACTATTTCAAACAGCTGAATTCTACCAACAGAATTAAAAAATTAACAGATTCTGTATTTAGTTCTTTTTCTATTAATGTAATGCAGCTGTTGGCTTTTTGAATGTAATTGCTTGTTTTAATTATTGATTGCTATTTTAAAGACGCCATGGTTAGTCAGTTCTTTGACTAATTGAGTGCAAAATGTCATTAGCCTGCTAGGAGGAGGCTTGTGGGCCTGGGACTGATGTTGAAAACGAAACAATACAATTTCTGTGTATTACTTATTCTGAACAAAGAACATGCATGAATTACTAGATGTATAATTCAAAGTGAAAAAGGGCACCAAGCTGCTTCCCACTGAAATAGGAAATTATGTATGTTATTCCTATAAAGTAAATTGTATCATGAAGAAAAGCATATATCATGCCATAAAAGATATACACGTGAGAAAAAGCTTGGGGATTCCTGAAGACAACTCTAGAATTAAATGGAGATTTGATATTATTAAACATTTTTGAGGTTTGTGCATTTTTCCTTTTTTTGGATTGGCATTGGAAACCTCAGATGATACTTAAGCAACAAACCATAGCTGCCCACATTATTCAAAATTATATTCTATGGAATTCTTACTTTGTCTTCAAAACAGTGTTTAGGCTCTAAAGTGATCTTGGTTTATAAGAAAGTGATAGTTTCAAATCATAATTTACTGTTAATATAATTTATAATTTTATAATTATTAATATAATAATAATTTTCAATTTATTTGCTGTTAACTAGATCCAGAATTTCTACATCCTAAATAACGGAGTGGGAAGCAAAAATCTATGTGAGCAAAAGATTTGTAAGGCTAAAATTATAGTTTACTATTGCATTAGATTACTCATTGCATACATCTTTCTCAGTTAAAATAAGAACCATTTTAAAAAGTGAGACTGATTTATTAGTAAACAGCTACTTAAACTGTTGTAGGAACATTTAAGGTATAGTAAAAGTATTAAAAACATTTTCCAATTTATGAAAAATATATTCCCCCAAAAACAATCTTAAGGTTTCCCCTTGAAAGATACTGTGTGTAGTTTGCAAATTTGCAAAAGAAGATTTGTGAACTAAATGTACTTTATTATCAGATTACATAATAACTTCAATTTGCATTTATTTGACATGTCATAATAGATTTTTTAAATTACATTACAGAATGTAATTAAAACAAAGAATAGAGCATTTAAAACATAACCTTACCAGTTACTGAAGGTACCATTTCTTTCAAAATTTCCTGTTCTGTGACTACTAAGATACCCTGAATTTTAGAAGATTCTTTGCTTTGGATTCCTTTAGGTATCATGTATCATATCATATATTTGGATTACTTTAGATATCATATATATATCATTGCAGTGATACGTCAATCATTGGGAAAACTGATCAAGATACAAACCAAATCAATAATAACATTTTTGGTTCTGTCACCTAGAGAAATTTTGTTCTGTTCTGTTAATGGTCCCGGTTGCCTTCCAGAATGTGCTGAGAGAATTGGAGAGGAAGAAAGTTGATCTGAACAGTGTAACAGAAAGCAGTGCTGCACTGCAGGCCTTAGTGGATGGAAGTGAAGCTCCTCTGGAGGAAAAACTCTGTGTTCTTAATGCTGGATGGAGTAGAGTCCGAACCTGGACCGAAGATTGGTGCAATACACTTCTGGTAAGCTGAAACCGCAAATGGCAAATTTTGACATTTGTAGAATTTGTTTTCTGTATGGCTTTGGATAGGGTAATATGCATGGACGGTGGTCTTATTACCCTTGAAGTAGGAAATGTTTACAAATGTCAAGTTTCCTATAGGGAGAGAACAGTCTTACCTAAGTGAACACCTCCAAGATATGTTAAATTTGATTGTGCCATGGCCAGCCCAGCCAGGATGACCTCTCTAGAGAGTATTTAGTTGGGGAAGGCTGACCTATTAAATAGAACAATGTATCAGATAACGAGGAGTTTGACAGCTTTTCCAGAAATAGTAAAATGTAAATAATTTGATAGATTTGCTTCTTACTTCATGCCCAAAAAGTATCAAAACCTTTCCTTTCAAGCTTTAGCCCAAGAATAAATACTTTAAAAACAATTACTGCATAAGAGAAAATATTATTTGAAGTTTATTGAAATAAACTGTACCTATTATCTTTCACAAAACTTAAAAAGCAGAAACGGATGTAATGGACTCTGAGAATAATCTTGAAGAAGAGGATGAAAAGCTGCAGCCAAGGCAATGGTCAGATAAGAGAAATCTGAGCCCAGAGCTGGAAGGGAATTTGAGAAAGCTTTTCAGACTTGACCATCCATAGTTCAGGGGAGGGAGAAGAGAGAAACATTCAAGGAAGCAAATTTTTATTTCTGTAACCCTATAGTCAAAGTATTTTTAGTATTCATGAGTTAGATGTTCAGGTTTGTTCTACCTTGAAGGGCTGCCATCGGTCTTGCAACTCTGAATGTGCCTCTCACCTCATTGCCTTTATCTTATAGGTAGCCCTTAGCTTATGACCATAATTGAGCCTGGAATTATGGTGGTAAGTTGTGGCAGTCGTCAAGAGTCACCAAGTGACTGTGCCCAATTTTACAACTTTTTTGTAGCAGTTGTTAAGCAAAAGCAACAGTTGTTAAGTGAATCCATTTTTTCAATGGGCGTTTTTGCCAGAAACTGGAGGTAAATGCTGGAAACTGGCCAAAAAAAATGCTGAAAATTACAATCATGAAACTACAGGATACTACAAATAGCCGTAAATGCAAGCTGGTTACCAAGTCCTAAATGCGAGATGTGACCACGATCCCTCTCCATCTATCGATATCTATCTATCTAAATCTATATCTAAATCCAAATCTATATTTTTATTTCTTATTTCTCTAGCTCTGTATCTCTGCCTCAACTCCAACTTCATCTCCATATCAATATCTATATCCATCTGTGTGCGTATGTGTGCATGAACATGTGTGCATGTGTGTATGAAGTGTTGGAACTTTTGTTGTAAAAATTTTTTCTTGAAGGAATACAGTGTATAATATGCCGTCTTGAGCTTTGGGAGAAAAAAAAAAGATATAAGTGACTAAAGTTATAAAAAATAAATACCAAATTATTCTTACGTCTTGGCACTAAAGGAACTGAAAAACCAAATTAAAGTGCCGTTGACTGACTGCTGTGAATGTTTTCTATTAAAATAGCTAAAATATTATTGACATTTAAGGTATGTTTTCATTGATTTATCTTTGTCTTTTCTTTACAGAATCACCAAAGTCAACTGGAGATTTTTGACGAGAATGTTGCCCACATAAGCACTTGGCTGTACCAAGCTGAAGCTCTGTTGGATGAGATTGAGAAAAAGCCTGCCAACAAGAAGGAAGAGACAGTGAAGGTAGCAAAATTGAACTTTTACTGACATGGCTTAGACAGTAATAGCATATTTTGGATCCAAATGAAAGTCTGCCAGATTCTGAGGTTGATTTCTGTCTTGTTTCCCTTCCTTCCTTTTTTAAAACCTACTGTGAGCTAAACAATAACCCTATTTTTTCCCCATTCGCAGCGTCTAACATCAGAATTGGATGCTGTTAGTCTCAGAGTTGATAATGTGCGTGATCAAGCTGTTATGCTGATGAGTGGTCGTGGCGTATCATGTCATGAGCTTGTAGAACCCAAATTGACTGAACTGAATAGGAACTTTGAAAAAGTATCACAGCACATCAGAAGTGCTAAGGTGAGTACAGAAGACTTCCTGGTCCCAAAGCGTATCTACTGGCCTATTTTTATATTTATATTGCTGATTTTCTAGTGTTTCTGTGAAATGCATGCTACAGTACTGTATTTTGTCAAAGTGAACTGCTTTCTAATATTTCATTGCATCACGCATTTTTAGGAGGTTACCTCCTTGTGCACATGGTTGCACAAGGACAAAAATATACCGATAGTCCTTGTTTAGCAACTGCATTTGGGACAAGCTAGTTTTGTGGTTTGGTGGAGCAGTCACTAAATGAAACAGTACAATACTTCAGCTTTCCTTTGCTTTATGGACATGTGAAAGTCATAAATGCAAAGGTTGAACACTAGTTACTTTTTTCAAAACTGTTGTAACTGTGAACATTTAATGTATGAAGCAGTTGATAAACAAGAACTACTTGTATTAGTTCTGCCCTACTTTGAGTGGACAGCAATACTTCTTCACTGATACTTTTTAAACAAGAAAAAGAAATAAGATAGTTATTTAATTTTTAAAACGTTAAAATGACACGTTACTCCAAAACTTTTTTTCTCTTCTCAGTCATCAAAAGCACGTAAAGTAATACATTCTGGGGTTTTGGGGGAATCATTTTATTTTACCTGTAATTCTGTTTCTGCTCTAGCCTATAAGCTATCTGCAAAGGATAATTTCTTAGTGTCAGTTTTGGGAATGAGAAATTCTACAAGGTTATAAACTATACTATTGCAGTTATGTGACATGTATACAAATATATTTATTTATTTATTTATTTATTTTATTTATTTTCACATTTATATATTTATATTTACTGCTGATCAGGATGCTTGCTATTTTTGTGTGTGTCAGATGCTGTTCAGTCAGGACGCTCATAAAAGGTTTGCTAAGCAGGAGCTCTGTGGAATTGCAGTGGCTTCTCAAGACCTTGATAAATTTGAATGTGAGATAAAGGAAATGCTGAACGTAGTGGAAAAGCACATGGAATCAAAAGAAGATGATGAAAAGGTTGGAGAACTTCATGTTAAAACAAAACTATCATACTCATCCTTACCTTTTCTTTCTCCCCCCCCCCCTTTCTTTTAATTCCTAGGCATGATTTTTTTTAAAAAATCTGGAATCCTGTGACCTAGAGATATATTGACAACATTGTAATTCACTTGCTGCATGCAATAAATATTGATCTTGCTTGTATCAGCTGTTTCACCATTGCTGTCTTCCTGATGACTTTATACGTCCAGTTCTACATTGCAAGGGATTTGTCTTGTTTGATTATGATAAAATGTATAGTTGTGTCATACTTGAAATCATGCAAATGCTTTCTTGTCATTTCCAAGTCCTTGGCAAAATTTGCAACATGTATCGTTTCTGTGCTACATCTACAGGTAGTCCTCAACTTACAACAAATCCTTTAGTGACCAACAGTACAACAGCACCTTAAAAAAGTGACTAAGGACCATTTTTCATACTTATGACCGTTGCTGCATCCCCACCGCCACATGATCAACATTCAGATGCTTGGCAACAGGTTCATATTTATGATGATTGCCATGTCTTGGGGTCATGTGACCACCTTTTATGACCTTCTGACAAGCAAAGTCAGAGGGGAAGCCAGGTTCACTTAACAACCGTGTTCCTAACTTAATGACTGCAGTGATTAACTTAATAATCGTGGCAAGAATGGTTGTAAAATGGGGCAAAATTCACTTAACAAATGTCTCACTTAACAACAGAAGTTTTGGGCTCAATCACGGTCATAAGTTGAGGACTACCTGTAGTATACTGGAAGCATAGGCAGTGTAGGAGATGTTCAACAGTGATTTCCCCCAGCTGCTCCTGAACATTGCTAGAATGGGCAAGAGTTGCTGTATCATAGAGTTCTGCAACAAAGGAAATCTGTTGCAAAAGTGAGGAGATATAAATATAGATACAGAACTTTAATATTAGATTATTATTTTAATGCTTGGTATCATCACTGAAGACTGTTTTGCTTTGCCGCACTACATGTTGCAAAGCCAGTAATTACAATGACCTCCTAATGAATTCACAGCAAAATATGAATTCTTTGATTCTTTGTGGAGGATAAAACTATTATAATTAGAGTTCTGCATTCTTCAAAAAAGGATTCTGAGGAAGTACTTCCAAAGTCATGCAACAGAACACCTCTCTCTTATTGGTACCAACCCAAAGAAAGGTGATTTCTTTATGGGACTGATGCCTTTTTATTTTTCTTTGTACACGGTTCCTTGAATGAATAGCAGAGAGGCTCGCTGCACTTTTTCTGAATTGTTTCTAAGCACGCACAGCCATGCTGTAGATGTTTGTCTGTACAGCCTTACTCTTTGGGAGTAACAAAAATGGGTTGCCCTAAGTACTCCTGAAAATATGTCCTTCTTTTTAAAATTGTAGCTAGATGAAGAAAGAGCTCAAATTGAGGAAGTTCTACAAAAAGGTGAGCATTTGTTACAGCAGCTCATGGAAGATAACCGGAGAGAAAAAATTCGTTTGCAGCTCCTCCTCCTTCAGACCAAGCAAAGCAGCGCAAAGGTCAGTGAAAGTAGCCTTGCCTGATTTATAAAGTTTTAGACGTGACCTCTTCTTTCTTCCCACAGAAGCTTTATACACGCCTGGAAAATTTCACTCTTGTCTGTGAGACATTTAGAATCCACCTTTTTGCCT
Source organism: Oxyrhabdium leporinum (assembly GCA_032468155.1). Classification (NCBI taxonomy): domain Eukaryota; kingdom Metazoa; phylum Chordata; class Lepidosauria; order Squamata; family Cyclocoridae; genus Oxyrhabdium; species Oxyrhabdium leporinum. Next base: position 116,405 of record JANHFL010002790.1, on the reverse strand, counting down.
GTTCCTCTCTACTATCATCATTTATTTATAGGTAGTCCCTGACTTATGACCATAATTGAGCCCAAAGTTTATATCACTAAGCAAGAAATTTATTAAGTGAGTTTTGCCACATTTTACAACTTTTCTTGCCCCATTTGTTAAGTGAATCACTGCAGTTGTTAAATTAGTAGCACCATGGTTAAGTCAGTCTGGCTTTCCCATTGACTTTGCTTGTCTGTGGGTAGCAAAAGGGGATCACATGACCCTGGGACACTGCAAATGTCATAAATATGAACCAATTGCCAAGTGGCCGAATTTTGATCACATGACCGTGGCGATGTTGCAATGGTCATAAGTATAAAAAATGGTCATAAGTCACTTTTTTCAGTACCTTGGTAACTTTGAACAGTCACTAAACGAACTGCTGTAAGTAGAGGGCTACCTGTATTAAATTTATATGTTCTCCATCTCAGTAGCTATATGACTTGGGCAGCTTATAAAGCAATAAAAATATAAATTTAAGAAGAATTTTAAATATAAAATGACTTAAAAATTACAGGTATTAAATATAGACTAAAAACAAAAGGTTTGAGTGAAATGGAAATGGAACTGCACCAGCCATCTCTAAACTGGAGCCTCTCCATCGGGGCCTGAAATCAATCTGCAGATCCAGATCTTAAGGCCCTTCCAAAAGGCCAGGGGCAGATTTCATCTCTGGTGGCAAGATGTTCCAAAGGGCAGGGGCTAGGACAGAAAAGGTTATTCTCTTAGACCAGAGGTGGGGAACTATAGCCCTTTTATGACTTATGGACTTCAACTCCCAGAATTCCTGAGCCAGCTGACTCCGGAATTCTGGGAGCTGAAGTCCACAAGTCAAAAGGCCCATAGCTCCCCACACCCATTTTAGAACCTTAATTATTAATTTTATAACCTTTGTTATTGGATTGTAGGAGCTTCGGTCAATACAAAGGAGGCAAGTGTTAGAATTTTCACCTTCATTTACTCCATATGAAATGGAAGCAGAGAGTCACTTGCAGTGGCTTAGTGAAACCGATGCAAGTCTTTCTGGACTTCAAGAAGCACAAGAGAGGGAGAAAACACAGGTAAATTATTTTTAATATAAATCATTTATGTAATATTTCAATAGTTTTGTTCTTAATAGTTCCTGCTGTCCATCCCAGTGTTTCCAAAAAGGTTGAATCTCAACTTATTTTTTTGACAAGCTGCCTGTCAAGTATGACTTTTGAACTCTGTCATGTTTAGGTTGCATAAGGATCACTTGGTTTGTGTTGTGTTAATTTGTTCAAAACTAATGACTCTGTTAAAGGTAATACCGTTGTCCCTCCTCAAGTAATTAATTTACTCTGGGGAACTAGTAATTCAAACTTATTCCACCACTTGTCTTCTTTAAATCCCATGTACCTTGAATGAAGAAGTGACTTTTAATAGCCGTTCCAGGATGAACCAGACAGATAGTGTTAACTATGCAAATCAAAACTGTGACTGATACAACCCGGTACTATGCTGTACAGCTTATAAATAATAACTAATACTTTAAATTGGGCTCAGAAGTCATAGGAACACATTACAGTGACCCCAGAATCACTGTCTAGTTGAACAATTTTTGAACTTAGCTACATGGATTTTGTGACCCCTGTGAATATTTTTTTTTATTTTTTTTTTTTTTATTTTCACATTTATATACCGCCCCATTCCGAAGACTCGGGGCGGTTTACAGCTTATAAGCAAT
>JANHFL010002790.1:81366-93946 GCA_032468155.1 Oxyrhabdium leporinum | reverse complement strand
CAAACTAGGTAACATCATCAGTGCCAGTCCCACTAGCACTGATGATGTTACCTGGTTTGGGTAATGAAACGTCTGCAAGAAAAGCAAGCAAGCTCAGGAGAGCACCAAGGGCCCCTTAATCCTGATAGGCAAAAGGAAGAAATGAAAATGAAGATCTATAGCAAGGGTCTCTACGCTTGGCAATTTTTAAGTCTTGCGGACTTCATTTCCCAGAATTCCTCATCCAAATATACTGGCTGGCGAATTCTGTGAGTCGAAATCGACAAGTCTTAAAGTTGCCACATTTAGAATATAGCAAGGTATCGTGCTTAAGGTGTTGCTTGACGATGGCTACTTATATTCATATCTTTGGATTTCATCGGTTTTAAAGATTAACAAACTGGAACTTGGAGACCTGAGTTGTTTAAAAAGGATTTATTAGATGATATGTTTTGAACAGTATTGGCAAGCCACAAGATTAAGCAATGTTAGATTCAGTTTTTATGTACAATTTTTGTCTAATTTTCTATTTTTTATATAAAAATGAATGCCTATGTTTGAAGTTAATAAAAATGAGAAAAAAGCAGATGGAATAAGATATATTTTGCTAAGATAGCTTGGTATCAAAGATACTGGCACTAATATAAACAACATAACATTGTCAACCAACGTAATACTGTCAAATTAAAAAAGGCATATTGTGTATTTAGGGGTGTGTGTTATAGAAGTAAATTTGACACCCCCCCCACCCCCACCCCCTTAATTATGGAAATCTATAATAGTAGATTTTGGACCCAATGTTGGTTTGAGTGATTTTTTTTTTAAAGTTAGTTTTAGTAGTAGAAAAATGACGATGATGCAATGTTTGCAGTGTCTTTTCATGGGACTGGATTTATCTTCTGTCTGTTTCAGTGGAGAAAGTTAAGAACCAGTGGGATGGTACTCAACATGGGGTTGAAGTACGTCAGCATCAGCTGAAATGCATGCTTACTGACAGCATGAAATGGGATGACCAGAAGCAAGAAATGGAGAAGCTAATTGGACAATATGAGATCCATCTACATGCTCTCTTACAGTCTTCTAAAGAAAAGCTTACCAAACAAATTTCAGAAAACAAAGTGAGTTCAAGTATGCTTTCTAATGCAGAACTGTGGTTCATAGATTCAGTTTAACGTCTTACTCCTTTCATACAGTTAATTCCATTAAGACGAATAATGTGATACAGCAAATTGAAGAGTTTTACGAAAAAGTCCAGGCAGCAGGATTTCTATGCTTCATGTCTTAAGCTTTTCTTAGATACCATCCAGACTCTTTTTCCATTTTTAGTTTTTTAAAAAAGCAGCCAAAACTTGGGGAACTGCCAAGATAGAGCTTGGGGGGGGGGGGCAAGTGAGGGAGTGATTGTGGTGTCCATGACCTTCTGCTGATTAAATTATGTGTCTTCTAATTAGATTAAAATTAATTTTCCACAGATATATTACTGCTTGCCAGTGCTTACCTGACAATAAATCTCATCTATCCCTGATGTAAATCTATATATTTCTCAATTCAGAATCTCGATGGGAAGAACAAACCAATTTTTACCACCCTTTTAGCAGCTTAGGAACTTTGGAGATTGCTTTTTACTGTTTAAGACGGAACAGATTCCGATTAATCCAGATAAATTAAATTTTTATCTAAAATCCTATACCTATATTTGAATGGAGGCATTACCTATTCTTGTGGGCCCTTTGTTGCAAAATGTCATTGATTTAGTTCAAGATATTGACTCAGAGTTTACTTGCAGTCTAAAACATTTTTTTTTACCCTAACCTCGTACTGTCTCTCCTCTACTGCCTGCCCAATCTTTGTAAAGTTAGAGAATCTTCTGCTTTTGTGCTTGCCCAGAGTTTTAATTTGTCTGGTGATTGATTTATCTTTGATAAAGCACCCATTGTCTTACATAGCACTCTTAATCTAGTTATCAAATTAAACCATTTTCTGGGTTCTTACAATGTCAGCTATATATGCTGGGCTCAAACAGAAGCATCAGTTTTTCTCTGAATATGTTTGACAACCTTTATCCTCTCGGGGGGGGGAAAAGAAAAAGCCAGCATTTGTTATCTTTCAGTATCCTTTCAGTAATCCGTTAGTGATACTAGATTCCTGAAATGATATAAGATGTTAGTTTGTCAATAAATGAATACACATAGAATATTTCATCCATAAATATATTGTCAATATACAAGAGGGAGCACATTGGAGGATTCTGTGATTCTAAAATTATGGTTCAAAGGAATCGGAATATAAATGCCTACCCCAGAATCTACAAAATAATTCTTAGAGACTGGTGATAAATTATGACAGAAGCATTCTTTTAGCCACCAGGCCAGAAAGCACGAGAGTGCGAATTCTAATCCTACCTTAGGCACAAAAGTTAGCTGGGTGACTCTGGCGCGGTCACTCACTCTCAACCCAACACACCTTACAAGGTTATTGTTGTAGGATAAATAGGAGGAAGGAGGTTTAAGTATATTCACTGCCCTGAGCTCCTATTTTTGTATTGTTACCTGCAATTATATACAAGAATGCAAACCTAGTTTTTCTTGACTTTGTTTCTGGATTTGTCATTCCTATAGTTTCCAAGTAATAAACAATCATCTTGATATCATATAAGACATACAGTATGTCCATATTTCTTATCTTTATTTTTTTTTTAAATGAATGAAATACTTTGCATTGTTAAAAGATTACGGATTTGTCAATAAATAAAATTTGCTTTCCAAAAAGCCACTGGAATACAGAAGAATATTTAATCTGGTAAATTTGGGTAATTAATAAAATAAACATATTTTCCCTTACTATTTTGATAGACTATATATTTGGAAAGCAACAATATTTTGTTTCTACTAATATTTATCTGTATTTATCATTTCAGGTTAAAGTTTGATTGTTCCATTGATAATACTGTATTAGATTTTCTAATGGAAAAATTGAACCTTAAATAAATATTGAAACATAATATATGTCAATAATCTTATAAGGAAAATAAAGGAGTCAAGAATATATAAATGTATATTTATTATAAATCTATATTCTATACAAAAACCCCAATGTCAAACACAACCCTGATGTGGCCCTCAATGAAAGTTTTGCTCATAACCCATTTTCCCCGTTTGCTGTCCCATTTTGCCCTCAGTCTAGTTATTCTAATGAAAATGTTCAATTTAAGATAGATATTTCAGCCTCCATATTGGTAATCTTGCTGATTCTGTCTTCTCCTGTACTAAAATATAAGAATTAGCTTTCCAGAAAAACAACTCCTAGAAATAATGTTCTATTCCTACAATGGGAAAAAATGAATATGACCCAAATTTTCATTCATACTATTTATTGTAACAGTTTGCTCTGCTTGACTTAATAGAAATGGTGATATAGATATTTTTCCCTGGTTGCAAAAAGGTGGAAAGCATTCAGTCCCATGGATTAAACCACTAGGAATCCCCGTCCCCCACATTGCTGGTTTAGTCAGCTTCATAATAATAAATAACTTTAATAAAATAACTTTTAATAAAAAGCAGCAGCTAAATGATTAGAGATTTTGACTACTATGAATTTACTGTTTAGATATTAATGCAAGATCTGGATAAAGGAGATGCCAGGATGATTTCATTTAATGAGCTGTCAAGTAAACTTCTTCAAGATTACAGTGGTGATGACACAAGAAATGTGAAGGAAATTATGAATCACTTGAATACCTCATGGATTAACCTGAAACACAGGTATGTATGTCTAAATTATACATAGGTGCACTCACTTTCACATTTCTAAGATGTGAAGAATAGAAATTATGTTACTGGACAGCAATTTAAATTTAAATTTTAATATTTAAATTGGGGACTGTTTTCTTTCTTATCATATGTATGATTAAATCAAGAAGTGTCACATTTCTTATAGCTGTAATAAGAAAGAGAGCCAATTGGTCTTCTGATTCTCATACAGGTAGTCCTTGATGTATGACCACAATTGAGCCCAAAATTTCTGTTGTTAAGTGAGACATTTGTTAAGTGAATTTTGCCCTATTTTATGAACTTTCTTGCTATAGTTGTTAAGTAAATCACTGCAGTTAATAAGTTGTTAGCCCAGTTGTTAAGTGAATCTGACTTTCCCAATGACTCTGTTTAACAAAATGTCACAAAAGGTGATTGATCACATGATCCTGGGACACAGCAACGGTAATAAATATGAACCAGTTGCCAAGCATCTGAATTTTGAACACATGATTATGGAGATGCTGGAAAGGTCGTAACTGTGAAAAACAGTCATAAGTCACTTTTTACAGTGCTGTTGTAACTTTGGACAGTCACTAAACAAGCTGTTGTAAGTCAAGACTACCTGTAATTCCTAGACTCCTAATATTAATTTACACAATAAATGAAGAGGCGTATATTTGTTAAATTTAAAACTGTACTACTGTGCATCTGGAGATAATACGACTGGCTCATGTGATTTAAACTTTGGTTTGATATAGATAACATAATCACAACAAAGAAAGGAAGGTAAGAGCCCTACTGAAATTAATTCTCTGGCCAGTTATTCCTCTATGACTCTCAAAAGCTTCCCCTGTAGCATCATTCTATCTCTTGGATAAGTAGACTACTCTCATAATATATGTACCTAGATCCATACAACCAAACTATGATCAGCAGCTGAGGGACAGGGAAGGAATGTCCAGTGCATTAAAATGGGAGGGGGGGTGTTAACTACCATATATTATTTTAAGATAAGACAAGCTTGCCAAAGAGATAAGAGAAGCTGACCAAATATGCTTTGTGACATTTGTAGAATTTTTGCTGGGACTCGAAAATAGATGTAGCAGAATCTGTTTCCAAAACATCCTTTAAAAGATGATAGTCTACCAAATTGACATGTAATAGACAGATACAGGAATCGTGTTTCTTGTCCAGCCCCCCCCTGCCCCCCGCAGTCAGTGAAAAGAATGTCATTCCCACTTCCTGATCTAAAGAAATAATGATTTGGTCCTAATTTCACTTGAATTGAAGGAGGTTCTGCTAAGGGGATCTTTTCATTGATGGTATGTCAGTTGTGAAATAGCTTCTGCAGTTGATATCCCAGCATATATTGTATTCTTTTCAGAATCAAGTGAAAACCATTTTCTTTCAGGTGATTTAGCCTTTCCTATGTTAAAAATGCTTAATGTTTTTAGATATTTTCGTTGCTATAGAGTATTACTTAGATTTTATTATAACATTTTACTCTTCTTTTAAAAAAAGTGTTATGGAGCGTTCTTATTTTGGGTTTTAAGTTACATTGTGTTATCTATAAAGAATTTTTCATTATTGGGAGAGGTAGAAGAATAATAAATAAAACAGTTCAGTAAACAGAAAATATACAAAGAAATTTGTCCTTATGGAATTAAGTGCAGGTGTTTTAAACATTGATGTGGATGCTTCCAGTTCTGAAATTCTAATTGCAATCTGACATCCATACAAGATAAAATTATATAAAAATCTATAAAAATTGTTTTATAGTTGTAAGACATAATCCTCTGTATATTGGAGAATTGGAATTGGAGAAATATTCTGTTACTCATCTGTAATTGGATGACACATGACACAAAACTTCAACGATTTTTGTTTTTAATTAATCTATAAAATCATCGTTATGGATTAAAAGTTGGGTGAATTTAGGTCTCTTTTATTGTCTGTTAGTCCTGGAGACCTAATGTTTAGCTCCTCAGCCAGTTTTATTGTAAACTGCTCAGAGTCATTCAGGTGAGGGGATAGTGTAGAAATTAGAAAGACAGACAGACAGACAGACACCTTAAATAGGTGCCTATTTCAACAAATGACTCTGGGCAGTGTACATCATAGAGCATAAAAACAAATTAAAAACAGTTAAAACAACTTAAACAATATGGAATAAATATCTATGGCATCAAATAGAACTGATACTATGGGTGTTACTACAGGTAGTCTTTGGCTTATGACCACAATTGAGCCCAACATTTCTGCTGCTAAGTGAGACAGTTGTAAAATGAATTTTGCCCCATTTTATGACCTTTTGTGTTAAGTGAATCATGGCAGTTGTTAAGTGAATAACACGGTTGTTATGTGAATCTGGCTTCCGTATCAAATTTGCTTGTCAGAAGGTCACAAAATGTGATCACATGACCTGCAACTCCCGGGAGACTGCAACCGTCATAAATATGACTCCGTTGCCAAGTGTCAGAATTTTGATCGCGTGACCATGGGGATGCTGCAATGGTTGTGAATCTGAAAAATGGCCCTAAGTCACTTTTTTCAGTGGTGTTGTAAGTTTGAATGGTCACTAAAGAAAACTACCTGTACAGTCAAGAAATGGGGCTCTTAACATTCTTGGGGGCCCTAGAGCCAGCCACACAATCCAGGCTTCATGACCTTATGAATGGCCAGCAAAATTAGCATCATCCTGATCTCTGAAGGGAGAATGTTTCATAGAGCACAACTATGGCAGAGAAGGCACATTTCCTGATTCCTGCCCGGCAACATTCCTTGGCTGAAGGGACTCACCACATGCTGGATTGAATTGAATTGGACAGATAGAAATGATGGAGAGAAGACGTCCCTTAGATCGAGGATGTCAAACTTGCAGCCCGTGGGCTGGATGCATCATGCGCTGGCCACACCCACCCCTGGTTTAGCGAAGGGGAAAAAAGTCACGATATGTCACATGATGATAAGATGACACCGCTAGTTTGACACCCCTGCCTTAAATAATCTGACCCCAAGCCATGAAGTCTTTAAAGGTGCTAATTACCATCTTGAATTGCATCCAGAAACACACTGGCAGCCAATGCAGCTCACGAAGCAGTGGTGTTTACATGTTAATGTTCTTTAGGCTCCATTGACAGATTTTAAATGTTGTACCTTTTGTGTGAATAACAAACAAATAAATTCCAGTTGCTCAAGCAAGTTATAAAATAAAAAAGTTAAGTGCCACTTTTTATCAACTTTTGTGATTTGAATGTATACGCAAGTTCAAAGAATTGTTTGCATTCATTGTGTGAGAAGCTTTTCCATTTACTCATTCACAACCTCTGATAGGTGTGTGCTATTCTTTTCCTCATACTGGCAGTTTCGTACCTTGTTCATATCAAGAAGAGGAATTGTGTAATTTTCATACATTTTCATATTATTGTTTTAGTATAAAATATAGTACAATTATGGTATAAGTTTTAATATTAAAAGAGTACAGCACTGGTTCCTAAAGCTGTACATAGCATATAACAAATGCATGCCAAATGTGCTGAGTCACCCAAAGGGTGCTCACTTTCCTGTAGTCACTGATTTTCTCCCCTTCCCTTCTTTAGAACTTGCAATAGGCAGAATTGTTTGGAGGCTGACCTGAAGACGGTACATGCCTTGCTCAGAGACCTTGAAAAGTTCCTCAAGTGGATACAAGAAGCAGAAGCTACAGTTAATGTCCTTGCAGATGCATTGCAACGAGAACCCACTACTCCGGTTAGTGGTCCTGGAAGGGAACTAAAGAAGCAGACTGAGGTAAGAGGATGACTAATTCTATATGTGAGAATATTTTCTATGTTTTTTAGACTTAAAATGGTAAAATCCACTTTCGGCTGCTAAATAATCTTAGTAAAGGATAACTATAAGATTAATGCAAAAGATAAAACTTGTCAACACAGGATAAATATTTAAAGGATAAGTCATTAAATGTCTCCTGAAAGAGAAGCAGATAACTTGTTGAAACTGAGTACCTGTCTCTTGAAAATGAACAGAGAGCAAATGTTTTATTATTGGATTGATCATGCTATTTATAGTTGCTTCAAAGAAGCACCCACCATTTTTTTTGCCTATTGGAGAAAAGGTTTATATGTCTTGATTAGCCATGCAACAAATCCAGTGTTGGTGCCTTACGTATCTACCAGAACAATCATAAATTGAGATCTCCCTGAATGACAACTTCCTAAGCAACCAACTTGCCCTGCTTTTCTTCTCGTCTGATCAGAAGGAAATAAGAGGCAGTTTTTGCCCAGTGTGTTGCTATGAGTTACCTCCTTATATCTGTTTATGAGGAAAGAATGATTTCAGTATGTTTGATTGGCAGTAGGAAGGAAACTGTGCAGGAGTGTCTTACTTTTTCTCAACAGATTTGGGTCTTGCACTTTTCTCTGTCTCATACACACATTGCCATTCACTCCAGTTGAAGAAAAAAAACAACCCTTGCTCTGCATCAGCTTTATGTGAAGATTGGCCAATGATGGGGCATGCTTGCAAAAGAAATAGAAAGAAAAAATAAATAAATAATGACTTTTCTTGTTCTTTATAAATAAGTATGGGTAAATCCATACTAACGAAAATAAAAGAACAGCTTTAAATGCCTTCATCTGGTTCATTTTTATTCAGTCAGTTTCTTTTATATTTGTTTCTGAGCAAATTATTTATTTTGAAGATGCATAATTATAATGCAGTTACCTCTTTATCAATTAACTTCTATAGATTACTCATTTCATTCTTCCTTTTACCCCCAACTGGGTGAAGTTTCAAGTTCCCGTTGCTGAAATTCACTCAAATGCTACAACAAATCTGAATTTCACATTCCTAGATGGCCTTAGATGAATGAGTAATTTAGAATGTGCTCAATATTGGTTATGAATGTTTTTATGTTGAAAGTAATTACAAGACGGCTTTTGTGTTAAAGTAATTACAAGATGGCTTTTTATGTTAAAGCAGCCTTTAAATAATTCAAGGACAAATGTATTTTGAAGATAGTTTGGAAAATGAATGGGTGTATCTCAACATATGGCAACTTTTAATCACAGTTCATTGTGATTCCAACACTATAAAGTATTGGCAATAGTAGGACAAATTATTGTAATTCTATAAAAAGCTGTCACTCTATCTGATGAGTTTCATGATTGCTTAGCGATGCATTTGGGAAGCTGAGGACAAAGATATAACCATATTCATCTTGCTATCAGTGTGCATTCTGTCTGGGGAAATCCATATTGTCTTTCAAGCTCTGTAAATTGAGTAATGTAATTTAAGCAGGCAGAGTTTTCCTGGAGGTGTTCTTACATTGGAGAAGAAGACTTTTATATGGAGGCCCTGTATTGCATCATATAAACGTTTAATAGGTGTTTTCATCCTGATACTTTAATGCATGATGCTTTCTCTATGAATCATCTGTTCTCAGAATCATCTGCTATAATATAACATTGCAAAGAAATTGGACAAAATGTATATTTGATAGTCATGCCTTTGAAGTGGCCAACATTGAAAAAGCGGGCCTTTGATGGCCAGCAAAATTACATTTAGTTTTAGCAAGTGAAACTTTAGCAAGTGATACAATAAATGTGCAGAACTCATTGTGAAAACATTCCTTCATAGAGTTATGCCTAAAATATAGAGCATGGGGTTAGATACGTGATTGCTAATTTTTAGACAATGTCTACTGTTTGTAAAGGAACTTTTTTAGAAACATTCTGGAGGCCATCCTTCCTGGTGGTTTCACATACAAATAGTTTTGTTTTTTTTTTTTGTTGTTCACATAAACTTCTCTCTTCTGTTACAATTATAATTTCTCTTTTGTAGGGCTGTTTAAATGCATAGCCTCAGTTGGTTTGGACTGTCCCCTTGAATACTATTTTTTTCAGTTGGCTAATCATGCATGTCAATGTCCAAAATTCCATTAGCAAAAATTCTCAAGCACACTTCTCAAATTGCCTGGATCAGAAGTGGAGGGAAAGGGAGAACTCCTTGAGGAGTTTTTTATATTTTTTTAAAAAGGGCATTGAAAAATACACGAATAGCTCAGTGAACAGTAGTTCCTTAAAAATGGGATTGATTGAGGCAATGCAATCAATATGTAATCAAAGTAAAGCTTGATAGCTTGACATTCTGTCATCCCTGGAAAATATCATTTCTGTCATTTTTATTAGTTCGTTGTGTTCCTTCTTCAGTCGTGCACATTTTGAGCCAATATACATTATATAGCTATTTACCAGGCATTCCTTACTAACTGCTGTTGAAGACGAATGAGTTCATACCTCAAAGAATAAAGGACATTCTCTATTCAAATGTAATTGAGATCACCCAACAGAGAGAGTACATTTGAAGTCTCTCTCCTTAAGTAAATACAATCTGAGATGGGTTTAGCTTTGGACTAGATGTATAACCAAATTCTTCTCTTCTGACAAAAAACATTAGGAGTGTATGTGTATGTATCAGTGAGTGAATGAGTGAGATTTACTCCTTGATGCATTATATCATTTGCATGGATTCGATTTCTTCAGCAGAGAAGATGGTTTCGGTTAAACATTGAAGTCTGTTTTCTACCTTTTTTTCCCTGTTTCATAATAATAATAAAAATAATCAGTAACATTTCAATATAAATTAAATGTCAGGATTATATAGGAGAAGAATTGCTATTTTCCTGAATTGGGTTACTAATTCTGTATGTTTCACATTTTCTTTTTATGTTATGCAAACATTTAATTTTAGTCTAGAATGCTTCTGAATATGAATGAATGAGATGTTTGAACTGGTATGCAGTTATTTTCTGTCAGTTATCACTCTATCTAGTCTTTCATTATTTTTAGCTGTTTGAGCCATGTCCATTTGCATTTATACAATGAACTGCATGTAATCAGATAATTTTGTCTGAAGAGGCTCCAGTGTGTTTATAATGAATTATACATGTAAAAGAACAAGCAACAGTGCTCATTATGTCCTGTCCTTAAGAAAAGTACTTGGTTGATGGGATTTTTAACTTCAGAATTTGTTACGCATTTTTCAAGGAAGAAAATTAGTAGTACTGCCTATGGTAAGGCTACTTTAGTTGGTTATACTTTCATTAAGGTGAAAAAATAAATGGTAAAATCTTTTGGCCTGTTTATTATTTAACTTTGTATTGTGAAAGAGCACTTCATAAGTCCCAGATCTGTGTATTATGAATGACAGTTCAAAGCACTGGAAAGGATGAACACACACGCCTCTTTGCGATTATTAGAGTTATATTTTGCTTTTTGACAGGAAGATCAAGTGGCATGCAATATGTCCCTTTTTCCAGAGAATAGACTTTTCTTGGTTCTACTGCACCGTAGCTTCCTTAGCAAACAGAAAAAGCACGATTATAACATTTGAGGGGAAGGCTCAAAATCTTTCACTGATGTTATTTCCTGGTTATTTCTATCCAGTTATTTGGAGAACTCGAAAGCAAAACATCGTAACTGCTTTGCTAGGGGTCAACCTAGGAGATGGAACTGATGATTTCATTTGTGTGTCCTAGATGAAATTAGAATAAGGGAACTGAACTCAGCTGAATCCAAGTTTCTATCCATCTATCAAAGAAAAAAAATGTTGACTAAAAATTCCAAAGATGGCATTGAAATTGTATTTTTGGTTGCATGCAGAAAATAAATTTAAACTGGATCTTACTGAAATGGTTTATTTAAGCCCAAAGTGACAGTATCAAAATTACTGTTTTTATATATATATATATATTAAAAGCTGATGGGGTTGGGCTATAGCAATGCTGAGGATGGCAGAACGAAGTAAAATATTCATATACTAATGAAACAGAACTAAACTAAAATTAGTAAAGGAGCTGCTGTATACTGTCAAAAAGGTTCTTGCCACGTGTCAGAGAGAAAACATTCTATTTTAAGGAGATTGGTGATGTAGTAAGGAACATTGATTCCTAGCATCAGAAAACACATAAACCACCTGGAAACGTGTAAGCAAGCAGATTCCTGTGCTAAGAAAGCTTAGGAAGCAAATTCTTTTTCTAAGTTAATTAGAGGCCTGGAAAAAAGTGTTAGGCTGGCTAATCATTTCTGAAAAAAACCAACTCCACTACGATTGTAATCCATATGTGTGTCGGTAAAATAGTCAATGTTACTGACACCCTTGTTTAATTATAATCTTAAGCAGTATCCTGTGGGAAGATACTGAGAAAGACAATACTTGCATAGTACTTTGTATGTATATCCTTACAATATTCCCTTAGGAGGTAAGCATTGTTACGGATAGCTCAGAAAAGGATAAGAAATATTAAGCCAAGACAATAGGGCCCTGTATTTTCTCTAAATTGAGAAATAAGAAATAAACTTCCTCACATTCATGCATTCCATACTGCATGAATATGAGGAAGTTTAAATACATGCTGCAAAATTAGAACACTAAGAAAAAGTTTAACTAATTTATGTAATCAGAAGCATTGGAAATTACTGTAAACATTTAAATATTGACTAAATCAGAAATTTACCAATTTAACAACAGAAACCATAGTACCTAAAAGCTATCCATGAGTCAGTGAAAGAACCATTTAGTAGCATATTTGTTATTTGATGGAAAATAGGAACAATAGTAATATATTAATTTAAGAGAAAGGGGAAGTAAAAATACTTATTTGGGTTTGAAATTTAATTCATTCTGGCAACAATGATGTTTCATTGGATGCAATGGTAGATCATTGTCGACTGTTACCTGCACAACTTAATGTATGAAAATCCCCTACAAGCCCATTTTATTTTATTTTATTTTATTTTATTTTATTTTATTTTATTTTATTTTATTTTATTTTATTTTATTTTATTTTA
>JANHFL010002790.1:51656-63577 GCA_032468155.1 Oxyrhabdium leporinum | reverse complement strand
GGTGGGGGGCGGTGGGTGGGCAGGGCTTCGGCAATGTTCGCTGTATAAGATGCACAGACATTTCCATCCACTTTTGCGGGGGAGGAAGTGCGTCTTACACTCTGAAAAGTACGGTAGATAAGCCTTAGATTGGAAATGAACAGGATGAGGGAGACTCAAAATCCTCTTATCAGGAATGTGAAATGGGAGAATATAACCGGTGGTGGAGAAAGCTCGAATTTTATTGTCAGCCTGTTTCTAAAATGGAAATAGATGCTCCAAGCCTCCAATCTGGACAACTCAAATCAGGTGTTATCTCTCCTGGAAACATGGGAGTTATATTTTTTGTAAATGATTGTAATCAAAGATGCATGGTCTGAGGTCTCATGACAACATGAAACAAACAAAAAAACCTTGAATGCCCTCTTCAGAAACTGCTAGATTGGTTTATTGTTGAATTATGACTGTATTGTTGCTGTTCTTTCCCCCCCATCTTTTTGATAACAGTCATGCCTTGGAGAAACCCTGCTGTGTAATAAACACAGTTGAGGCAGACAGAAAGCGTACTGGTTGTCCTTTATTTATGACTGTAATGGAACCTTCCCATTAACCATCAACAGATGTGAACAATAGCAATAGAAATATCACTTACGTACCACTTTACAGTGCCTTTACAGCCCTCTCTAGGTGGTTTACAGAGTGAGCATATTGCCCCCAACAATCTGGGCCCTCATTTTACGAACCTCGGAAGGATGGAAGGCTGAGTCAATCTTGAGCCCTCCCACCAGGATCGAACTCCAGACTGTGGGCAGAGTTAGCCTGCAATACTGCATTCTAACCATTGTGCCACCAGGGCTCCTAAAATGGACCAACTCAATTTTATGATCTTTTAAGCGAACAATTTACCAAAATTTCAGGTGGGTTTTGGCAAAAACATTGTAAAGAATGATCACATGATTGCAGGGTGCTGTAAATGACTGTAAATGCAAGCTAGTTGCCAAGTGCCCCAAACAGTCATGTGACTGGGATGAGAGGTGGGCATCGGACTTTGAACCAGGGCATAAGTACCCCTGGGGGAGTTGTCTATTGATGGCTAAGTGACTGGACATAAATTGAGGACAATCTATATTCCAAAATCCATGCCCTGTATTCCCTCATCATAATCCAATACTTTAATTATTACATCTCGCTGACTTTCATATCATACAAATTGTCCTTTGTAATGTGATAAAAATGGAACATAACTAAATGAAATTTTGGAGTATAGAAATGCCGACTATACTGTACGTAATTAAATATCAACATGAAATTAAAAAATTGTCTCTATTGCTTCTACAACTTTTTGGAGTATCACTTTATTTCTCAAAATCATTACGTATCTTTAAAGAAAATAACTGAGAATTTGCTTTTCCACATTTGCTGTTTGAAGGAAGCTATTTATTCCTGTCCAAGTGGAAGGAAATTGAACTGTTTCATGCCTGTTAGAAGTGATTCAGGAAGGAAATAGAAAAGCAAAACCATGCAGTTAAATCTTTCAGATGACAATATAAGCATCTCTTTTTTTATGCTTGTTCTTATCAAGGTGAATGAGATGCATTCTTGTTGGATGTTCTGCATTTGTAGAGAATTCTGCAATGGATTCCATTTTTTAGATTAAAAAAAAATGGTACGCCATCTCACCGCTTCTAGAGGTATATTAAAGCTCAGCTTTTGTTTCAAACTGGGTTAGTGCCATGTGGTGTGTAATGATGGTTGAAGGGTTGGGCAGCAGCCAGTTCAAATCCATTTTACTGGGTAATGTTTGACCAGTCACACACTAACACATGAAACTATTCCACAAGGAACATTCTATATGCTACGTATGTTGTAAGGGACAAAGCCCCCCTCCCAAAAAATTATTAAAAAAATCCAAAAGAG
The DNA here is from genome assembly GCA_032468155.1 of Oxyrhabdium leporinum. Classification (NCBI taxonomy): domain Eukaryota; kingdom Metazoa; phylum Chordata; class Lepidosauria; order Squamata; family Cyclocoridae; genus Oxyrhabdium; species Oxyrhabdium leporinum. Next base: position 61,681 of record JANHFL010002790.1, on the reverse strand, counting down.
TTAAAAAAATGTCCAATAATTTAAATATCATCAATCCCACCTTAGGCATGAAAGCCTGTTGGATGACTGGGCCAGTCCACTCTCTCAACCCAACGAATCTCAGAGTTGTTGTGGGGGAAATAGGAAAGGGAAGGAATATTAAGCTATGTTTACTTTTGTTACTTATAAAGTAATAAAGGGATGATTAATTTAAAAAAAAAATTATGGAGCATGGAAAAGGAGCAGAGTTTTTTATTTTTCTATGAATCCTGCATTTTCTTCATTTAACTTATTTAAGTTTTGCACAAAGTTAAAGGCCACCTGTCTCAGGAAGGGTTTTACTGTATGGAATGTTTTCAGTAGATAAACGTTGTAAATGTGTCTATCTGTAGATAATTATTGCTTGGCTAATCCGGCATTCAGTTAATGTAGAGTATAGCAGATGTCTTCCGAGATGAAGTGTTAATTGCCAATTCTCTGAGGGCAAATCTGATGGACAATTATATTTATTTCCTCACATTCTTCTTGGGAAGTTGGATTATTGTGTGATTAGTGTATCAGCACTCAAAAAAAGAGCCTGCCATCAGGCACATACCTGAGAGCAAACCCCATGGAAGGCAGTAAGATTTCTTCCAAAGTGATAGAAATAAAATTGGCTTCAAGTCAAAGAACTCTGCAGGGGTGGTGGTGAGAAAGTGACCAATGGCTTTGCAACCTCTCATCTAAAGTTGCATATGACTTTAATTTGTTGCAATTTCAACATGCTGGCTGGGGAATTCTGGGAGTTGAAGTCTCCACATCTTAAAGTTGCCAAGATTCAGAAACACTGGTCTAGATCAGTGATGGGAAACCTAATAGTGCTGGGAACTACAACTCATAGCAAGTACAGTCAGCGAGGGATGTGTGGAAATGTATTCTTCAGCAACATCTTGTGGACATAGATTCCTTGTTTTTGATCTAACGATATGGAATTTTAAAACTCAAGGTATTTTATTTCCCCATTTCTTATATGCCTTGTACAACTTCAAACTTGTCCTTAGGCAGCTGTAGCTGAAACAAGGTATTTAATTTCTCAGAGGATTCAGTTTTGAGGACTTTAGCTTAAAGAGTTGGAAATTCTGGTACTTGGTTGTACCAACTATTTAAGGACCTTTAATTTTAGCCAGTATTTTCCATCTTTGGTGGTGCAGTGGTTAGAATGCAATATTGCAATTTAATTCAGCTCACTACCAGAAATTTGATCCTGACCGGTTCAAGGTTGACTCAGCCTTCCAGCTTTCTGAGGTTGGTAAAACAAGGACCCAGATTGCTGGGGGCAATATGCTGACTCTGTAAACCACTTAGAGAGGGCTATAAAGTAATATATAAGTCTAAGTGCTCTTGCCGTTGCTACTGCTATCCTGCATAGCCTCTGGTCAGGTGTAAGCACTCCTCTTTCTAACCTTATATAGGAGAAGGCAGTATATATTAGAAACTAGGGTGGCATTACTGGAAACTAATAAACAAAAATGGATGGGTATGTCTGCATAGCTTATTTTAAGTTTGTTTTTTTAAAACAAATATTGAAGAGATTTAGGTATATCCATCAAGATGTAATCAAGGCCTTCTCCTGAGTAGCTTGATCTTAATTCTCTTCAGTTGCTCAAATCATATATACATTTAGATCTGGACATGGAAAAATGATATCTGACAGTGTTATATGTGTGGTCTGACTGATTGACTGATTGAACTTCTGCTACAGCTGTTTAGTGCTTAATTGAGCCTTTTATAACTCTTCAACTTAGGCTGATTTTCAAAAATTTGACTTTACTGTTGGTGGGCATTGGTTGTCCTTTAGAAAACTTCTGTAAATATATGATTTCCACCATCTCTAACCAGTAGGCCATTTTGTATTAGGTATGATGATCACAAAGACCAGCACCGATAGGATCATTGATTTAGAACAGGAGTATGCAACTTTCATCACCTATAGAGTTGCACTAGGTTTTAAACAGTGTGCTGATGGGTGGGTTTCAGGTGTATAATTAGGAGATAAACTCATAACATTTCACTGGTTGTAAGTACTTTTCCAAACACGATTTGTGTTAAAAAACAAAAAACCAACCAACCAACCTGTGCTTCTGTAGTTAAAAATGGTGGATTTGTTGGAGGAGGGAAATCAAGGTTCAGGAATACATTTTCCTGTGAAGCATATGTTTTCAAAGTATGGTCACCTGATTTTTCCACTTAGTGTCACTTATTGATGGCCTCAGTTGTGGTCACTAAACAAGGACTACCTGTACATCGTTAAAATGGAAGTAGTAAGCATCACTGCTTATCATGCCATTCCAAGAGAAGGATGAAGTAATGACCACCTCCCATTAATACTTCCATTAAAGTTCTATTCTATGCCATTACAGTTCTATTCTATGCCATTTTACCTTGACATCACTTTTCAGTCATGGAGGGAAAAGCCCAGGTTATTTCATTACTTACATGAGTTTCAACCTGATTTTGAATATCTGTTGGGAAAGACCATCTGGTTCAATGATTTGTTAAATACAGGAAACAAAAACTACCAGTTTGTTGACAAAAAAGACTTACCATTTTCAGTAAAGTTTGGAAATGTTATTTTTCCTTTCACACTATCTGTGGAAAACATAAATGCATCCTATAGTTTATCAGCTAATCATCAGGTTAGCAGTATTTTCTCCTTCGGATCCTTTTTTACTATTGCCATGAGATTTTATAATTTTCTATACAGTTCCTTTGAAAGGGAAATTGCACTTTTCATCAAATTGTACAAGGAAGAAAAGTGGTAATCTATTTTGTCTGTGTTTCTAATGATTTTGGTTATTCATTCTTATACTGTGCCCAAACTATTTGTGGTCTAGTATTTTATGACAGTTTACATATCTTCTAGATCATTACAGGAAAAATGCTATTTTCTTCATTTCTTTTGCCATAAAGAAAAGGTGCATATTGTTTTGTCAAGATTGCTGAAGTAGTTCTACATCATTTCTAAAAACTGTAATTTGTCTTAGATGTGGATCCCATTATTGGTCAACTATTTCCCCATGAAGGCACTGCTCATCACTTTTTGTGAAATAAGGGTAGATAAAAGAGAAATATAGGAACTTGGATACATTCAGTGAAATTCAGTTTATTTACCTTAACAACCCATGTCAAGAAATACAGACATCCAGTGATGTCACTTACCCCCTCCCCCTTCTTGGGGATGTTATTTCAAGATAATTTCTTTTAAATGTATTTAACAAATTCTAGAACCATTTGACAGGATAATCTACACATATATTCTTTATTTTCATCTTTCAAAGAGCTTTACCAACATCACATCATTACAATGGACAAATCGTAAGTAAAAATTGTTATTAGTAAAACTGTGTGATGCTTTGGACTTTGATTCCAAAATGATACTTTTAAACATGCAAAGATAAAGACATAATTCTTGCCTCCAGATCTTTAAAAAATTTCCATTTGGGGGGGAGGGGAAATCACATAACAGCTCCCATGGAATTGAGTGGTACCTTTGCACCATCATTCATTCCAATTCACTTTTTGAAATTGAATTGGGAACTCTCTACATCTCTGCTCATGAGGCACTTACTTCATTGCCCTCAAAAAAGAGATAAGAAAACAAAATAAAACAAAACAAAAATATGTTACCTCTTCAGTCAAAGTAGGCAGTTAATATCTCCAAATGACATTTGATGAAAAAAAAGTTGCACTGGGCATTACTATTTACATAAGATAAATTTGGAAAGTGCTTTTAAACATTTGTAAACAACTTAAGCACATCATTGAAATTTGTCCAGAAAATAATGCTTTGGGCAGCATGTGTTCCCTATTTTAATATATAGTAGAATAGAGTAATTGAACCTCTGATAAGTTTAACGTACCTATTTTCTGGGGAGTGGAACTGGCAATAAAAAGCTAGGCATTTTTGCCCCATTCCCATAACAACATTAACATGGCCTTCTGGAATCCTCAGAATCTGTAAACAAAGTGTGGCCCCAGAAGAAAAGTAGGTAACTAAAATACTATTTTTACATTATGTTTTTCCATATGTCTTGTGACCAAAAGCAGTCACGTCTTCATAATTCCACCAGACTATATTTGCTAGTTGAAAAGAGTTTCAATGGGGTTGATTTCATTCATGAATGAGAGCTAGATTGAGCTATCTGTAGAATTAATATTGTCTTGTCTAACCCTTGGTAAGACAAGTGTTGCTGTATGTATAGTTCCCTATTCCAGACTATTCTGTACAAACTGGAATAAAGCTAAGTTTTTTCCCCAGCCACTTTTTAAAGAAAAATCCATGCAATATAATGAAAGTATTTTTGCCCCCTTCCCAAATTTATTAATCTGAATGAGAATGTTTAAGAATCTCCCCTGCCCCCAATGATGTATATTTCCTTTAAAGTAAAACCTTAGGAAGAAAAAAGTTTTAGATTTTCCCCATCAGCACATAATGGTCCTAATCTGCCCTTACATTTAAAGGACAACCAAAATGATGGCTGTGAGTATAAAGATATTTTTCCTCACATAGGCAGAAGTAGATTGGATTAAATTCTTTCCACATAAAACGGAGCAATTGATGGATATTGCAGCCCAAATCTTTCCATAATTTTTAGTGCTACTCCAAAGAGCTGTATATTTTAGGGGCCTTACATTTCAGCTTGAGTACTATCTAGAGAGGAAATTATTTTATGCAGTTGCTGTGCACAATTTCTTGTTTATGTGTTTCTTCCCCTTATTCCCAAAATGTATACTGTTCTAAAGAGGTGGAAGAGTCAGAATGAAACATTAGTAACTGTAACAGTAGCATATGCTTACTCAGAGATTAAGCAATGCTGTTCAAGCACACATAATGAAACACAGAATGGTTCATTAAACCAGTTATGGTTTATTTGGCTACTACAATAATAAGTGACTGATTCTGTTGTGGTGTTTTCCACTGTGGGAGCAGTTTTTTTTCTTCTAAACCCAAACAATCAAACCAACAAAATCCTAGTAATGAAAAGCAACTAGAGCTATCTGGCATCTTTATTTGTCACAAAGATGTACAGTATGTGCCAGCTGTGAGGAATGAGTCTTCTCCTTACTTAATTCTGCCTTAATCTCAAAGATGAAGAATAAATCATGTACAGTATACTTAAGTTTGACTGGCTATTATGTTGCAACTGTAAATGGTTCATTAATTGATTGTAAATCAGCAGCACCTTTTTTGCCACTGTGAAATGTGCGCTTAAAATTGCATCCAAATAAGAAGAAGGAGCCATATCTTGGACTCAAGGTGTGTTTCAGAATAAAAATTTGAAAAATTATGCCAATTTTACGCTGACGTGTTCATGCATACTTTCCATAACATCGTACTTACTAGTAGTTGATCACTTTTCCAGAGGTCAAATAGCATTTGCAAGCAATTGGTCCAAAACTGAACCGTCTATGTAAAATTCTTTTCAAACTTCAACTTTTCTTTTTCTTTGTCCACTGACCACTTTTGGTGTGTTTACAAATTAATGAACTCTCCATCACTTATACAAGTTTCTGTGAATTTCTCAGATTGCTGAAATGATCAAAATATGTCAGATCAACAGTTGTTACCCACTCCCTCTTGGGTTTTTGACTTAATTTGTCGAATTTTGATCATGTGTCTATACTTTTGTGCCAGTAGCCTATTTACTTTCAAGCGCAAGAAGTTGTGAGGCTTACAGTATATTCAAGAAGGATTATAAATTAAGTTGTATTGCGGTGAGGTAGGGTCCAAATAGTTCAAGATACATGAGATGAAACTTCAGAGTAGACATAATTTTATGAACTTGACTGAGAATAAGTCTGATAATTTCAGTGAAAGCATCATTTTATAAACTTGGCTGGGAAAACTTATAGCTAGATAATCCCCTGTATGATTTACATGGGAAGAAAAATAAATCTATACACTGGAAGAGTTGCAGCAAATATATCTGGAACAAGGGAATCAAGATAAAGCATGACAAGTCCTATCCAGACATCTAGTTGGAAAAGGTGTGTGTGTGTGAAAGAGAGAGGGGGGGGGAGGGGAGAGAGAGAGTGAGAGAGAGTGAGAGAGTGAGTCGGGGAAAAATCATTCATAAAACCTCATTTACCTTTGATTCTGTTGTTATCCAGCTAGCATAAAAAATGGAATGATTCTCAGCCAAGATTAGGGAACATTCAGTGAGGATATATAACACTTTGGTCTGAGTCTGATGTGTCAGAGAAAATGTAGAGAAATAACTTTTCATAGATAGTCTTTGGTTTACATTAATACGTTCAATGACCATTGAAAGTTGCAACAGTGCTGAAAAAAAGCGGACATACAACTGATACTCAAAGTACCAGCAGTCATAGCATTCCCATGATCACTTGATTACCATTTGTGACCTTCGTTGCTGGCTTCCCACAAGTAAAGTCAGTGGGAAAGCCAGCAGGGAAAATATTCTGATAAGCCACTCCTACTTTTTCTCCTAAATGCAGCATCCCACCCATGTATAACCTATTCCAGCCTTCCATGGCATCCCACAACACATCTTGCATGAGACCCTCACACCCTCCCCCAACCTCCAATGCCTTCCCTATGGCACATCCTTATGGCATAGCTGTGCTTCTTACCTGGAATTCTCACCTCCTCCTGTTTAACAATCCACACATCTAGAAGTTCCAGTAGCAAACGAGTCTGCCTGAGATTGCCATCTCTAACGGATGTCATTCTATGATGTTACATTTTATGACCATATTGCTTAGCTATGGCAATTTCGGTTGCTGTTGTAACCTGAGGACTACCTGTTTGTGCTGATATTATATGTGTTGGTCTTCTTGTGCAATCTTTTTAGACAGAAATTGTTATTATCATGCAACAAATCACAACTCAAGTCTTTCTATTAGTTCCTAAGTTGTCCTTATTAAGTTCTTTCGATAATCCAAACATATTGAAAAGAAAGAATTGATTGTTTTCTTATTGGTTGTAGCCAGACAGTAGCAAAATTCTAAAATGCAGAAAAGAATTTGAATATTTATTATAATAGATGGTGGCACAAACTCTTGAAAATTCTTCTAATGGAAAAATCTTCCCCACCCAACCCAAAGTGTAGATATTATTGTAAAGGAAGAATTTCTTTTACTTCACCTGGTTTAAACTTCTTAATTATGCACAACAAAAGCATAATTGTTGTCTCCTAAGCGGTTCCAGTTCCAGTAAGGTTATATATGAGTTTTGCTTCTACAGTAGATATAGTACACCATATTATTAATAATTATTAATAATTAACAGAATTAAATAAAAACAATATTCTAATTATTCACAATTATTTTCCTTTTTAGTATATTTAAGGTGTGATTAAAATATAACTTAGTGTATGTGCCAGGTTTATATAAATCTTGCCAAACACCTTTGAAAATGTCTTAATCACAGTAGGAGGTTTGTGCTATGACAAAAATAATTACTTCATGGCTAGAAACATCTGGATCAGTCATGCGTTGTCTAGAAATAGCTACAGCTTCAGATCTTACTCTGAGAAAGCAGCTTTCTGTATTAGTAGCACTAAATACAGTCTTTTAACTATTCATTTCAGGTAGTATAGAAATGGAAGTCATTATAAAAATAACATTGTTATTCACATTTATCATTTCTGTTGTGTGCTGAATACAATTATTTGAAATGGGTGGCTGGTCATCTAGAATAGCCCCAGCATCGTCTTTTGTAACTATTCTAAGTTTGCAAACACATAGTTTCCTCCAACCCCTGTTATTGCATTTATCACTTGTAAAGGTGATCCACATCTCAAACAAATCCCTCTTGAGTTTCTTTGTGAATTCAGCAGACATATCAGCGATTTCTGATAGGTGCTCTGAACCTCAATTAGTCTTGTCTGTAGACTGAAGTATTCCCTGGAAATAGTTTCATTGAAACATGATTGCTTCCATCTGTAGAAACTCCACAGTGAGCAGTATGATTTTAGAGCACCGTCAACAAAATGTGGTACAAGCAGAGAGAGCAATTGCTTCTACATTGGTTGAAGAATGTTGGGGCAACCTCAGATTATTTTTTTCAATTTGAAGTAGGAAAACATCCTCTGTTATAATAACTGCATTGTTGACATGTTAAAAGAATCTGTCAATTTTCTCGATGGGTGTCCTCCTTGAACTGTTTTTCTTGTGCTTTTCCACAATCACACGAAACTGAATCAGTTGTGTCTTTATTCGCAATGGAGGTGTATGTGCTAGCTTTACGTATTAAAGCTGGTTAGAGTTCCAGATTCAAAGGGCAAAATGTTTGCACACATGCTGGGAACACCTTGGAGCAGTGGTGCCTTTTCCTGACATTGAACAACTGCTGCTGCCACAGAGTTGAGAAAAGATGCATTTGCAAACCCATTCTCTCTAACTGTTGTTGCAATTGATCACTTGTAAAGATGTCTCCTGGTTCTATATTTGTTTGTTTGTTTATTTATTTGTTTCTATAACTATCCATCTCAACAAGTGATCTATGTACTCCAAATCTGTTTTGCTCTTCAAATCCAAATCTTTGCCTAATCATACTCTGTACCAAACGGCCTGTATCAAAGTTTAAGAGAAAACACACTCCCCCTCCCCCACTATTAAATTGTTTGTATGAAAGTCAAAGTCTCTGCCACTCACTGTCTACATGAAATCAAACTTTCCACTTTTTGTTTAATCATCTCTCTCTCTCTGAAGGAAACAAGAAACACTGGAATTTTAATGACCTTCCAAACTATGAATCCTGGCATCACAGGGCATCATGCATTCATTGACTATTCCCTTTTTCTTTTCACATGCCAGGTTTGATGCCCAGGTTTGAAGTGCCTTTTCAGTGCATCACAGACAGCTGGGAATAGTTTCTCTGTTCCTTGATGGTTGCATACATTGTACCTAGTGCCATAGGCTAACCTAGTCCTATCATTTGGGTTTTACTTTTTGCCTGGTCTAGCTAAAATGTGGAATAGAGAGCATCTGTTCAGAAAATCCAGACTTATTGTAATCCATTCTTAACCTAAGAGTAAAAGAAAATGAACTGTTGGTCTTGGATCTGAGGCATTTTGTATAGCAAGAGCTTCCTTAAGGAGTTAGTTTTGAATTCCTGTTATAAAGATACTGCAGTTGGAAAGAAAAAAAAAGGCAAACTTTGGTTTCCTGAAGTTTCTTGTGGGTCTTAGTATCTTATTTGCTGTCACATCCAAGCCCAGAAACAAGCAAGCATAATCCTGTCGAGTTCAATCCTTTTATTTTCTTAAACCTAATGGACAGTATCTTGTCAAACTAATGCTATAATTTTCTTATCTACTAGTTATAATCTGAGAGATTCTAGGGAGTGGCTACTCTGGCCCTATTCACTCTCCGGTTCAGGACTGCACATTATCTTAATCTCGGCTTCTTTCTGAGAAAGCTCTGTGTTGCCAAAAGTCTCCCTCACCGCTCCTGCACGTGCACATTCCATCACACTTATCTTCGAATGTAAATATCCAAGACTGAACAAACAATTGTTTACCATTGCTTAAACTCCAAAAGATCACCTGGACCATGGGGGCTTGGGGGAAAAAAATTCAATGAAAGGTTAAGGGGACTCATCTGTAGGCAGCTTCTTCCCTCTTTGTCAATATATTTTTTATTTTTTCCAAAACCATTCTTCCATTGCACGATGTGTAACACTGGGTACAAACATTCAACAAATACAATCAAAAGATGTCATTCTATTCCTGTATTATTATTTTTCAATCCATACTGTATTTTTTATTTCATTCATCCTCCCGCACTCTAATATTTCCATTTTCTTGTCACAAATTATTTCCATTTCCCACTTAACTCTCTGTTTAGTAGCTATGCCTCACTTTTATCAATCTTTATTTCTCCTTAATTAATTACTATTTTCTTTATAAAAATCATATCTTATCATCTGCTTTTCTTAACTGATCTAAATTTAAACTTGTTTATCTATCTCTGAGCTCACCCTTTTCATACGAAACTGTACTTATTTCAAATAGTATTTTCCCCGTTAAAAAAAAAGAATT
>JANHFL010002790.1:31913-49061 GCA_032468155.1 Oxyrhabdium leporinum | reverse complement strand
GTTATATTTGAAAAATGCTTTGTATAAAATTTCTTCAATAATAAAAGCTCTTTATCTCCTTTAAAAAAAAAAAAAAAGAATATTTTAGAAAGCATAGTTAATATTGAAATAAACATTTCTTATCTTTAAAGGTTTAAGTTATCTAAATCATCAGTGTTAATAATCTCTAGTCAATACTATGCAAAATTGTGTATGTGTGTGTGTATGTACATCCCCCCCCCAATGCAAATGTCCAAACAACAGGCAATGGGACTGTGAATAACAATGGCAAGTCAGTGAGGACTGATCCCATTGAGATCAGCAGTTCTGTTGCTAAGCACTGAAGTCACTAAATGAATCGTTATGGGATCATTCAAGACTTAACAACTTTGCTTCCAATTCCATCACAGTTGTTAAGTGACTTGTGATTTTACTTCCATATCGTTCATTAATTCTGCTTATTGGAAGCTGATTGTCAAGCATGTAAATGATGATCATATGGGATGCTGCCACATAAATGCGGGTGCGATTGGTCATAAAGCTGTTAGCTGTACTGTATTTGCCTGGAAATATTTTTGTTTTTTTGTTTATTTTATCATTTATAGTTTTAATTACATGCTTTTATTTATTTGGTTTTGCAAAAAAAACAACACATTGCAATATAACTGTGATGACTTCTGGTTTAAGCTTCTTCAGTCCCAAGTGAACACAGGTACCACTCAATTTCTATCTGCTACTGAAAAATCAAATTGAGTTTTAGACAGTCATGTAAATAAAACTAAATTTACTAGAAGGTTGAGAAATACAGCCATACAGGTGGATACTAAGTATTGTTTATTGAAAAGCCATTGAAGGGCAAATGTACGGTGGCTTCACAACCCTTGTTGTCAATTGAGGGAAGTCACTCCTCCTAGAAGAATGAAATATTTTGAGAAATATTTCAAAAGGCAGAATAGAATATTTCCCGTAAAAGAGAAATGGAAATCTTAAGGGAGACAGAAACTCAGCCCCAGCTCCCTGCCCCCCAGCAGATACTTGGTGCCCATTAAGGAGTGGGCCAGCCTATCTATCCTCTAAAGACCTTCAGTTTCAGGGTGATGGGATTAAGACATGACCCTCCAGGACATAATAGGATTATCAGCAGAGCTCGCCACATGACACAATCACCTGAGGACATTTCATCACCCTCCAGGCAAACTTGATTCAGATAAACATGACCTCATATGGCCCCATGGGAGTCTGACTCCAGCCAGTAGAATACATTTCTTGCACAGGAACAGGAAGCTCAAGGGCAAGGCCCAAGAGAAGGTATAAATAACCATAAATAAATAAATAAATAAATAAATAAATAAATAAATAAATAAATAAATAAACCACCCAAAATAAGACATGACGCTCCAGGACATAATAGGATTATCTATCAGCAGAGCTCACCACATGACACAATCTCCATGACACAATCACCTGGGGACATTTCATAACCCTCCAGGCAAACTTGATTCAGATAAACATGACCTCACATGGCCCCATGGGAGTCTGACTACAGCCAATAGAATACATTTCTTGCACAGGAACAGGAAGCTCAAGGGCAAGGCCCAAGAGAAGGTATAAATAACCCTCATTCTCAGCTCCATGTGGTCAGCTGCCCAGGACCTCAAACCCATGTGGTCCTGTCCATCAATAAACCATCTTTCCAATCAGCCTCCATGTTTACAGATTATATGCTTATTAATCTAAAATTGTAACTATAAGCAATACTTGGGAGACTACTTTTGAATTACATATAGAATTATATAAGCAGGAAAAGTAAACACATTTGTAATAAAATTATATATCATTGTGCATGAATCATATCTTTGATTATATTTGCAATAATTCTTTCCAGTATCTCTGTGTGTATGCATGTGTATGTGTATTGTATATCAGCGTGTGTGCACATTCATGCCCACACAATTATCTGATATCTGTCTCAGGAGTGTGACTTCGTATTTTGCAAATGGGTGGTTTAACTTCGAGCAGAAAAATACAAGGGTGGAAGAAATTCAAATAGAAATAATAAAGTTGGCTACATTAAATAAAAATCCAAAAATGTAACTAACTCTTTTTTAAGCACTAGATTAACAACTTCATGTGAATTCAAGATCTTTGTAATGTGAGCAGGACAAAACCAAACTGAAATGTTAGATGTTATTTCTACTGAGATCAAAGAAAATTACTCAAATTAAAATATGCCTTCGTACAAATGTTTACACTGCCATTTCATTATGCAGAAAATGACAAAGAGTTGTAATAGCACAGCAGGAGAGCTCAATTATTCCTTTACTTGTATTTTTAGAGTCGTAAGTACCTATTCTGCTGCTTTTTGATTTTGACTGGCAATCAAGCGTAATCCTGAAGTAATACTTAAGAACAATGGAATAAAGATAGATTGAGTAGATTTGGTAACTGAGCTTCATTCACATTCCCTCCTTGCTACATTTAGATAAAAAAAGAAAGGGGACAGTGTAATATCTTGATGTGTTGTGAGCTGATGATCCATTTCTGAACTTCTGTCCCAGCCAAGAGAGGCAAGTTTTGAAGTTGTGTCTCCAAAGGATTGGAGCATGAAGTGTCATCCACTGGGCCTTTGAGATGGATTTCATATTCACTAAGAGCGTGGAAAGGAAGAAATCCAGGCTTTAGCTAACATGAGATATTACGATAAATAGATGTTACCTAATAGCATCATAATACACTTGCAGGAAAGGAATACTTACATCACTATAGATTATAATATGGAAGTTTCATGTGCTTCTGTGAGTTTATTTGAAAGCGAAAAATCAGATATATTAAAATTACGATTAGCCTTTGAATCAAGGGCAAACAGTTCAGGCCAGAAAGAACCTATTCAAATATGGTTGCTAAGATATGATTTTATTCTACCTATGGTGGAGCATGGTGGTTAGGATGCTGGGTTGACAAACAGCAAATCTGTGTTTGAGACCTGAATGCTGAGGGTGAGATCCCGTCCTTTGCTCCAGCTTCTGCCGAGGACATGAAAGGAACCTCCAACTGGGCATCCCTCAGGCAACAGTGATGTCACCGCCTTATCCTTTCAACATCGAAGTGCCTCGGTACTTCTGAAATGAGTGTGATGCTATTCTACTATGTTCTTTTTTAAAAAAAGATAATCCTATTGATGTTTTATCAATGTAGACAATATTTACAGACAGTTCTTGCTTAATGTCCATTTGTTCAATCACGATTGGAAGTAACTTCAAATGGGAAGAGTGTGATAGAAACTCGAATTACACCAGCACAAAAGATGGTGGCATAAAAGAAGCCCCAAGATGGTACAGCAATAGTGTGTGGTGCAGCAGGCATGGTAGTAGTGGACAGGGCTGGGTGGCAAGGGCAGTTTCTGGCAACAGGTAGATGGGCAACCAAAGAGATAGGCAGGTGGAGAGGGTTCAAAGCAAAGCAGAGGGGATAGTTACATTGCTTTATCAAGATTCAGAGAGACCAAACTGGCTTTGAACTGGAGTGGGTCCTCACTTAATGAAGGTGGGATTCCATTAGCAATAGCAAGAGTACGATGGAATGTGCAGCTGGAGAAGAAGTGGAAGGGATCTCTCTGCAGCTTCCCAGGGAGGAGGCAGCACGTTTCAAAGAAGAGCCCAAAACAAGAGACTGCAGAGTCCTGAACTGAATGTGAGAGGGAAGGGTAGCCATATCCTGCAACCTGTATAGATTAATTTAGAAGGTTGTAACTGTAGTCTGGATACATTCTGTCTATTAGGCATAAGCAAATAAAGAATTGGGTTTGATTGTATCTCAGTGTGTTATCGTTGGGCTTGGGCCTGAGAAAGGGGGTCTGCCGGGATTGCTATTGCTAAGCGATACAATCATGTGATGTTATGCTTTACAACCATATCACTTAGTAATGGGAAATCCATTGTTAACCGAGGACTACCATTTCATCTAAATGTACTGAAGGATATTTGTGAATAATGCATTCATAAGTTTATTTTAAGAATGTCTGCCTTCATTGATGGACTATATAGAAATGATGTTATGGAAGGAGAACAAGGTATATTGGATATGACTGAAATAGATTTGAACATGGATTTAATGAACAGGTTGCAAGAATGACCTACAAAAAGATGAAATATTTCATTTGAAACACACACAAACACAAATGGTTGACGTTTTAATAATTAAAAGGAGCAACCAACGAATCAAGTAATCTGGAGAGTGCTTTGGATAATTTTCCTATCTTGGATTTACAAAGAGGAACATGTTACAGTTTTGATAGATTTGATGAAGAAAAAATATCAAGCTCTAGGACATTATTTGACGAGCGTACCAGAGGGATTTATTAATGTTATTAGCAACTTTGTGAGCAGAAATAAAGAGAAAATAAAAAGAAACCTAAGAGCTAGAATATTATTTCAAGGGAGTAAAAACCAAGATTGTTAGGAGAAAGGTGAAGAAATTTAAAGTTGGCTTATTTCTATCTCCAATCCATGCAGTTTAAAATTTTACAGATCACGTTCACGAAACAAAATTTAATTAATTGCTTTAAGAGGTATTATTAAACTACCTACTGAAAAATCAAGGATATTAGTTCACAAAATTAATGTTCAGAGCATGGTTAATAAAAATGAATCTGAACTTTCATTAGAGGTGACCAATACAATTGAATAGGTAAAGCTGAGTTGTCAGATATTTGGAATAGCAAAATAATGTTTTAAAAGAACACAAGAATGAAAAGAAAGGAGCTCCACTAAATATTGAAAACGTTTGCCTCAACACAACAATGCAATAGAAGTACTTGCAGTTTGGTAGACTGTTGAGAGCAGGAGAGCTAAAATGAGCAAAAGAAGGAATAAAAGCTTGTGTCCACTAAATAGCTACCAATCTAAGTAGAAGATATAGATGATATTATCCAAATGAAAATCGCAGATTTGTCATGGTACGTGAAATAGTACTTACTTAATAGTCCTTAACATATATATGGAGGCAAACTCTGCCAAGAATTGTTCTTCTAGGAATTTTTTGACCTGTCTTACTGTTAACTTTCTACCTTGGGGGCAGAGAAATACATAAAGGAACCTCCTGTCATTGAACTGATGTTAATGAGTAAGAAAAACTTAATGGACTAAGTAGAAATAATGACAACTCTGGGTGAAATTGACCATATTATGTTGGAATTCCTGATATTAAGGGAAACTAAAACGGAATGTAGTAAAATAAATTACTTAGATTTTGGAACAAAAGCATTGTAATAAACACAGAGATAGTGATAAATAAGACAGGCAGGACAAATTACAGTAATAGGAAAGGCACTAAATGTCATTTTTCAACAACGAGAAACAACTGAAGTAGCCAATATAATTCAAAGTATGTTCTTTACATATATTTAAAAGGGAGTGAACTATAGTATAAAGGGAGGTATCAAGATTGTTCTCTATTATTGCAGAGCATAAACTTTAAATTGCAGGAAAGCAGATTCTGACTGAATCCTGCAGAAAACGTTCTAACAGAAATAAGTGGAACTAGTCACTAAGAGATGGAAGGTGTGAACTTCCTTTTAGTAAAGCTACCCAAACAAACTTCCTTAGGATATTGGTGTATCTGTCACTAAATTATCACAAAGCTTGTTGCAAACTCAAAGCTTTCTGCAATTTCAAGTTCAGGAAGATCTAACTATAATCTTATTTCTATTCAAAAGATTCAGGCAGTCTAAAGTAACAGCATACAGAGTCACAGGGATGAAATCTGAGCATTGTTTGCTACAGAGAACTAACGATAAAAGCCGTGTCTTTAGTTTAGCCGTGATTATTATTGGCTTGACTAAAAGCCGAATCCTGCTTCTTTCTTTGGATTAAATGGCCTGCCTTTGCTCTTCATAATTTCTGCCATGTTTCTGGGCTCTTGCCTAGCTCAGGTTCTGGATTACCTGAATCAGCCTGTATCTCTCTTTGGCGTATGTGTGTCCCTTTCATCAATCCCAGTAGTTTAAGCTCAGATGGTCAAATTGTTTGGCTTCTAAATCTGAAGACTCGGTCTGATCTCTAGTAGTCCAATTAGTGCTGACATCTCAATTTTAACACTGGCAAAGATAATATACAGTTAGTCCTTGAGTTATGACCACAATTGAACCCAATATTTACTGTATGTTGCTAAGTGAAACATTTATTAAGCGAGTTTACACCATTTTATGACTTTTCTTGCCACGCTTGTTAAGTTAGTAACATGGTTGTTAAGTGAATCTGGCTTCCCCATTGATGTTGCTTGTCAGAAGGTCGCAAAAGGGGATCACATGACCTTGGGACACAGTAACGGTCAGGAAGTATGAACCAGTTATCAAGCATCTGAATTCTGATCACATGTTCATGGGGATGCTGCAAGGGTCGTAACTTTGAAAAATGGTCATAAGTCACATTTTTCAGTGCTATTGTAACTTTGAACAGTCACTAAACAAACTGTTGTAAGTCAAGGATGACCTGTACTCAATTCTTATACTTGAGGTATCATGTCCATGGCCTGACTATGCCATTTATTCTGTATTTTACAACTTTAATGTTTGTTCTACTGCATTTATTGTTTTATTCTGTTTTTATGGACTATATCACACAATGAGACTTTTAGTGGAATATCTGTATTAGAGAGCAGAGTATAGAAAAGGAGAGCTGATCCAAACTGAGCTGAGCTGAGCCAAGCCATGTGCTGGGGTTGTTTTAATTTGAACTCTTATACTGAATACAAGAAACGGGGTGACCATGAGTTCTAGTCCTGCTTTAGACACAAAGCCAACTGAGTGATTTTGGGCCTATCAGTTTCTCTCAGCTCTAGGAAGGAGGCAAAAAAGCTGCAAGGACTTGTTTAGGAAGTCTCTGAAAATTGGACACAATTGAATGGAAGAAAAAAAATGGCTGCCTCCAGTTCTGTGTTTTCGTGAAAAAGTTAAAAGAAGCCTAATCAGGTTCTTGAAAATCAAAGGTAATAAAGGAAATACAAGAATCATTTATTATTCTCAGCATTGTCTAGATTAAGCACTATAAAGGCTGCAATGTCATGCCATATTCTAACATCAAAGTGCTATTGTTTAATTTAAATCATCATATTTACTCATGGACATTTCTGATTTCTCTAAAGGGAAGCAGATGCAATTCCAGCTTGTTCAATTTAGCATTTTCCTGGTCGCTAGTCAGAATCTAATTTACTACAAATGTCTTTGATTTTGGCTCAATGCCTGTAACTGGTCTATCATCCTGAAAACCTACATGTATATTTGTCAATCTTTGTATTTTTATAGTGTCAATCAACTTTTTATTTAGCTATTATTTGTTAGCATTCCACCTAATGTAATTCTTGTTCAGACATTAAAAATAACTGTTGATTTAAGACCAGAGTTAATGCTCATGTTGACTTAACCCTCATTAAACTAGAAAATTGGAAACTAAGTTAAGCATAACCTGTGAGCTTGCAGAACATTATGGTCAAGGGACATCCTAAATAGTGGTGTCCCATGATTGCAACCTTCTGTAATGCCACAGTTTATACTTCTTCCTAACTCACTCTGTCCTTCCACGGTGCATTTTTCAGTCTCAGAACCATCTACTTTGGGGCATTAAATGGGTTCATAGTCAAGAGTGTTTCCATACATAAAACACATCACATAGCATGTTAAACAATTAACATGGATAGAATTTTTACTTTTTTCCTCTTTTAAGTTTTAATGTGTTAAACTTTTAAAATAATAAAATGTTAATAAATATTAATCACATTGTATATACATTACTGCACTGAAACCTGTGTTGAAACAATACAATGTTACCTGAGAAAGTACATTATTGATAATGTCACCTAGTTGGATAATGAGAAGTCTGCAAGCAAAAAACTGAGCCCAGAGAGCACCAAGGACTTCAAGGTTCCACCCTGAATTACATATATTTGCTTCTAGCAGAATTTTACTATCATGATTTATAACATTGCAATAAGAGGAGACAAAACAGGACCATAGTCCTCTGAGCTTTAGTATTCAAATGGCCTCTGCAAATGGTTTCAGTTTCTGTTGGTGTTATTGTTGGAATCTGCTATATGTTGCATAAAAATGATGTTGGTGGCAGCAGATGGAGTGTTTTGGAAGAGTAATGTGGAGAGAGATGTCCTTTGTAGCCAGCTGCAGATATTCTAATCTGCAAAAGACTAGTAAGATCTGGGCATACTTCCATTGTCCTCTCGTGAATTGCTATATTTTAGTGGCTTTAGAAAGAAAACAGTTGCTTTCTTGCAAAATATACTGTGTATAACTAAAGAACAAAATGTTTCTCATTACTCAGTTTTGATTTTTCTCAGTTTTGATGCTACAGATTTTCACAAAACTCTCATTCCCCCAAACTTTCTTCTGGCCTAACTTAGGTCTGCAGCCTGCTTTGTCTTTCAGCTGCAAAGCAATTGTCCAGGTTTTTCTGCCAATCTCTTATTTGGGTAAAGTGAATCGCTGTTAGTTCCTGCTGCTCCTGCTCAATATTGTTTTCTTTAGAAGCTACAGTCTAGCAAATAACATGCTTGGCCTTTATCCAAGGAGCGGCATTCTAAAAGGAAAAACACCACCACCACTATAATTCACCTGGCTGGATCCCTTCTTGCTATCCTAATGAGCATATTTAATGAGCATATTTGTGTAACAAACTTAACAAAAAGCAGTGATATGATTCATAAGCCTTTCATTCATGGATTCATGATTTAAGTACATTATATGATATTGATACTTCTGGCCAGTTTTGAAAACCTTAAAACTAACGTGTTGTAAACCATGGGCCCAGTGTTTGCTTTTCAGTTTCCAAAAAGTGTGTGCATCCTGAAATCAGATGCATTGCATTTCCGTATACCAACCATGGGGAAATGGATGGTAAAGCGTGCTTTGAGGGCTGAAACTAGGAATTGTAAAAGATGTAGTCATTGTTCACCACCTTATCATTTTAGAGACCATAAATAGTGGTGAATTTAAATGGAAAAAAAGGACAACCGGGTGTGCAACATTGTGCCTGTGGTTCTCCATTAAGAAAAGGATATAACTGCGAATATCTGCTTCTATATATGCAGAGCTCTTAACTGTGTTTAGTGCCAATTCCTCTCCCTTAGTCTGTAGAGATTCTCAGTCATCCAGGTCAAGGTGCTTTTTCAGGAGGCAACTGGACTGTCTTGTTTTCTCTTTGAGAATGTTTCGCTTCTCATCCAAGAAGCAAAACGTCCTGAAAGAGAAAGTCCAGTTGCCTCTTGAAAAAGCACCTTTGGGACTTCCTCTCTCCTAGTTTCGCATTCACCCATCTCCTGGAACATCACTGTCTACCTATGGAGCTTCTTTTGCCTCTTCTAACACTGCAACCGTTAAATAAGAGAATTGGGCAGAGCAAGGTAGACATTCTGCGGATTTCTTCGTTACTGAATATATTCGGTAATACTTTAGTAGTGCTAATAGCAACTCGGAATTTGAGGAAGAGGTTGTAAAGAGAGCCCCCTCCTTCCATAAAACCTGTGCATTGAGGATGTAAGAAACAGAATGCAGCTAGTCCTCCACTTACAACAGTTTGAAATATATTTGAATATAAGTAGCTCAGGTTAGTAGTTGGGCTGTTGGGCTGAGCTCCGAGCTTGGCAATTTGATCGCAAACGTTTCATGACTGTTCAAGGAGGCATCGTCAGTGCGCTTTGAATTGTTGACAATTTGCAACCCAATTGCCAAGCTCGGACCTCAGACCAACAGCCCTTACAACAGTTTATTTCATGACCCTTTGAAATTGGAACGGCACTGAAAAAAGTGATTTATGACAGTTTTTTAAACTTATGACCGTTGTGGCATTCCCCATGGTTATATGATCAAAATTCAAAAGTTTGACAATTGACTCATATTTATGACGATTACAGTGTCCCGGGATCAATTTTTGCAAAGTTCTGATAAGCAAAGTCAATGGGGAAGCCAGATTCACTTAACAACCATATTACTAACTGAATAACTGCAGTGATTCACTTAGCAACTGTGGCAAGAAAGGTCGTAAAATGGAGCAAAATTCACTTAACAACCCTGAGCAACAGTAATTTTGGGCTCAATTGTGGTTGTAAGCTGAGGACTACCTGTAAAATAATCTTCAGAGGGAGGTTCTGGAGATAAAATAGTAGTGAAAGAAATTAATTAAAGAAATTAAGGAAATTAAGTTCATATATAAGCAAGTTAACATGTTTGCATCTAAGTAGCTTTGGTGGCAAGTCTTTTATCATGCTTCAAGCTTTAGCTTATTTTTAAAAAGCATTCTAAAACTTTTTCTAAAGTGGCTCAGGCATGCTCTTTAAAAATACATAGTAAAAACTCCATTTTTTAAAGTTCAAAGCCATTTAGCCCCTCTCCATTTTTTTGTTTTTGTTTTACGGTCATTCAGAAGGTATTTGGAATCTTTATCCCTACCTTTCAATTTCAGTGATAATAGTGTTACTTAATGACAGAATCCAAAGTTCAGCTACAGCAAATCAATTTGTCGTATAATTTTGAGATTCTTATTTTCTTCTGAAAGAAAATAACATATCATCTGAAGCATTCTGGGAACTACATTGAGCCCAACCTAAGCAGAACAAAATTGTGATAAATAAAATTTGAGATTGTTTTTATTAAAATGAGCATATGTCTTTGTTGCTGATGAATTAAATTTTGGATTTATTATTTTGTCCAGAAACAAATTATGGGAAATTGAAGTATCTGTCATCATGAAGAACAAATAATGGCTATTTTTAACTGTATTATAAAGTACAATTTTGTCTTTGAACACTGCTTAAAACCATAAAAGTTGCTCAGTAGCTTGCCCATGTATTAAGGAGAGAGACAGAGTGGTTATAATGGCTACATGAAAAGGAAAATATTTTCTAAAATAGGAGACATCAGAAGGGGAACATAGCAATTAATATGCTGATATACATAGTCCATTAAAATGATACTACAAAAATATCAAACTCTTCACTTCTGCTGTTATTCAGACAACCAAAAGAAAGCATCTTTTTGACCCAACACTTGATTTTAGATGAAAGAGACCAAAATAACTAGTTTTTTCTGTATCTAAAATGGGACACTTTATTAATGATTGCACTAGCTTGCCCTAATTGAAGTAGGCCATGAGATGTCTTTCTTTCACTTCTAGCCTCAAAAATACAGGTTGAAAATTTCTAGAGCTGTCTGCCACTCCAACATTGTCATCCAGTATAATGAACAATTGTTGAAGTCAAAATATGCTTAATGTGTTTCTGAAAATACCATATTTTCCCTTAGTCAAATAAAGGCCATTATTATTTATTTGCTGCATATATATATATATCTACCTATCTCATCATATAATGATCCTAGGCAACTCACAATAAAACAAGTATAAAAACAAAATTAGCCTTCTCCCTCAAGTGCCAGGCCAACATTCTCCCAGTTCAAGCCCCATTCTAGCCCAATGCTTGGGGGGAAGAGCCAGGTCTCAGATCTCAGGTAGAAGGCTGAGCCTGAGAAAAGGTTGAAAGGGCTGGAGCAACCACCTAGAAGACAGATCTCCAAGGTCCCATCAGGTGATAACACTTAAATGTGCCCACCCTATCTGACCTCGTAAGATGGGAGATGTACTCTCAGATAATTCTTACAAATAACCTAGCATTGTTCCATGTGGGATTTTCAGAGTGATAATTAATACCTTGAACTGCAATTGGGAATCAGTGCAGCTAAGTGGTGTAACTTGGGTAAACTATGTTTCACTGCATTTTAGACCAGTAGCAGCTTCCGGGTGGTCTTCAAGGGCAGCCCCATGTAGAGAATGTGCAGTAATCTAAAAAGTAGGTGACTAAAGCATAAGTGATTGTGAGGCCTCCCAGTCCAGTAATGGTCATAATTGCTGCATACGATGAAAAGGATCCCTAACCATGACTGCCACCTTCTCTTCCAGATGATGCAATTCTTTTTAAGCCTCTATCAAAAATAAGAATATTTTAATGGTAAACTCCTCCTCCTTTAAACCAAAAGTGCGAGTTGGTCTATACAGAGATGGTTAATTTCGAAGAAAGACATCTAAGTACAAAGCGGCCTCTCCTTTGTTTCTAAAACTCCACTCCTGCTAAGAGATGTAGCCGAACATTTTCACATCACTAACTTCTTTCCTCTAGAGTCTGTGCTTTACATTTTCTTTACATTTTCTTGTCTTGCTTTCTGCCATGTTCACTGAGACATGAAACAGAATTCTGTTGTACTATATGATGTTGTACTATATGATCCGCCCCAGGAAAGAATGAAAGGCATGAAACCAAACACGTTCACTTGTGTTTTATATTATTTTCAAAGACTTGACATGTAAAACATTGGATAGCTTATTGTTTTTGCCAGCTCTTAATTAGCTGTTAAAATTTGTTAGCAAATGAGAACACTAATGAAAGCAACAAACCATATGTTCCAACTTTTATTTGAGAGAATTAATAATAATATTTAAAAATTAGCAGTCAGAGTTCTCGAGCAAGATAATTCTTCAGTGTAGCAGCATGTGAGCATAACATATTGTTACCGTTATGTTAAGGAATAGCGGTTCTGCAATCCTGGATTGTTTTAGTAAACAACAGACATTTTCTTATGTTCTGTTTTTGTTTTTTTTTAAAGAACTACAGCTCCTTTGCTAAGGAAATGCATATAGAAAACAACACTGCAGCAGTTCAGAAATAATATGTAAAAAGTATGGGAAAGTGCAAATAGAGTTGCGTAATGTAACCACAAGGATAATTATTTTGATTTTGGAAGAATGGTAGATGGCACAGAAAACCATCTTTCGTGTACCGCTTCAAACAATCTAAGTTCACCTGTGGCCTCTTATTAGTCACTGCGGACACTGAGTAAAGGTTAACAGAGAGATATGTTACAGGATTAAGCTCACCACAGAGCAGTTACATGTGTTATATAATTTTTCCATTTTCTAGAAGGTTGATAAATGTCAAGATGATGTTCACAGGCTTTCTGCCTAATACAGATGGTGCTTATTTTAAGCCTCATTCCGATGCTTAAACAGGTTAACGTTACTTAAGCTGCATAAATATAGCTAGATTTAATTATGTTAAGGTTTCTAGACTTCTGCCCTGGAGGCAAAACTGTTCCAGGAATGTAACTAACACAGAGACGATACTTGTTGCACTGAACAGTGAAAATTGTACAATGGTTTCATGATAAGATTCAGAGTTTCAATAGGAATTTCATATACCTACATCTTCCATATAAACCTGACAAGCCATCTAAACTATCTGAATGGTTACTAGGAAGCGATAATGATTCAAGCTTCATTAACCATATTTTCTTGATGCAGTGAATATCTTTAGTTTTTGTCTAGTATTCATTTTAACTTGCTGACATCTACTTGAAAGGGATGGCTGATGCAGAAACACATCATTGCTATTAAATGAGTGAATTAAAGTGAATTATTCTATCATTTGTCAAGATTATAGACCTCATTAAAATTGAGAAATTGAAATAATTGAAATTTTTTAGATTTATATTTTGTAATTTTTAAATAAAATTTACCTTATTTCAAGGAAAATATATGTTTTTCCGTATGCAGGGGGGAAAAAGTATGCTAGTCACATTTATTTATTTATTTTACAAAACTGTCCAAATCCGTAAAGACTTTGTGCATAAGATAACATTAAAACCAGTAAGGATCAATAAAACGAAGAAAATGATCATGTACATCAAGAAGAAGAAACATTCAAACTCACACACACACACACACAACATTACAAGAGGTTCACCATCGGCCATAAACCAAGGCCATGAGGGAAAAGCCTGGTTTTCAGATATTTTTTTCATTGGAGAAGTTGGCATGAATAACTGTCTGAAGGGCCTCCTCGGCCATGATTTGACTATAATAACATCTGACAGTAATGTGCTCTGCTACAAGATCATGTCGCAACTGCAGTGAGACAAAAACTAGAGCTTGCATGCAATCCTTGTACATGTTGAGTGTTCAGTGACTTGAGTTAGGGCCCTAATGGCCATGAACTTTTCAGCTTGCTGCAAGGGGCAAGTTGAAATCCCCAAGAACGAAGTATCAACATAGAGGTTTCCACCACCAACCTGGCGATAGAATCTAGCAAGATGAGGCAGGAATGATGCCATGCAGGAAAGAATGATGCAAGGTGTATTTCAGCAACAAAAGTTCCCCAGAACCCAGCTTCAGCCCCTGAGTCAGATGCTTAGTAGAAGAACAGAGCCACTCCAAGTGTAATTGTGACCCCCACCTTAACTGTTTTATCCCCAATAATATATCAGGGTAAATTTGTTATAAACTGACCTGGCATTAAGAAACAACAGCCCAAACCTATGGCCATTGAGAGTCTCATGATCTGGTCTCAGGGGAGAACACTAAGCAGTAGATGGTGGGACAGCTTTCAGCCAGCTACCTTGTCACCCTCAAATATAGCTTGCTCTCAGTTTCTCATAATACCTTTCTCTGCCTATCATGAATCATTATTACTGCCTGTCCTATACACCGAGGAACTTACACTCCCTCACTCCCTACCACTTCCATCAATCCCTCACAAGGCACAGTAGATTTTTCGCCTCGGATCCCAACACTGTTTTCGTCTGCTTTTGTTCTAAGGCACTCAACTGTGAGATGTGCTCTATGCCTGGGGGTAGTCCCACCATATTCCAATCCTTGCTGCCATTTCCCAGTCCAAGAATTAAAGTCAAAATTCAAAGTGCGACACTGATTCAGTAGTGGGTTTCAACTGGTTTTACAGCCGGTTCCGTGATCGCGCGTATGCGCACCTAACACGCACTTCGTGTGCATGCTCAGCTTCAAAACAATCAGCTTACTTTCTATGTAGTAACACAGTAGCTACAGCTGAGGCGCGACAACCTGCTCTGCCGTGTGAATCAGCTGAGAGGATAAAGGAGAGAAAAGCACAGGGCCTGTGGGTGGGCCCAGCTGATTGTTGGAGCTACCAGCCGGCCAGCTGATCGATCGTTGGAGATACCGGTTCACCTGAACTGGTCCGAACAGGCTGAATCCCACCCCTGCACTGATTCCAATATGGATAACAAGCCTGCCAGGATCCCAAACCAGCTTCCAGTGCAAAAGGGCATCCAGATTTAAGAATTTCCTTCATGTTTGAAGAAAGAGGCCTGGATTCTTCATAACAAACAAAAATGCTGATCAATCTAGTTCTTTAATACTAACCATGTAGTCAATGATGTGAAAACACTTTAATAGTATTCTGGGTGTTTATGAACTTGTCAACAATCATGTTCTAAAAATATAGGAAAAATAATTGTACCACAAACCAGTCAAGGCTCAATTAAAATTAGACCCAAGCCTTAAAATAACTTGATATTTCTTTTTCTGTATATGTCATTCAAGATAATCGACAAGACACTGCCTAGCATGGAATAGAACACAATTTCAAATCTGCTATACTGTTCTCTCCTTTTGTTTGCCATTTATAGAATAATTTACCGAAGCAAAATCCTATCTTGCTGTTAATTTTGACAGCATTCATTTCTTTGTTTTGGACAGTAATCACATAATTAATGAAGTTGATTGTAGTCTACAAAATATTGTGGCATATTGAATCTGTTGGGTTTGAGGTGCTTCAAATCTGCATTAATTTTTTTTCTGCAATCTACTAAAACAGCTGCCCAATAGAAAAGTACATATTTGGATCAAGTTAATGTGTTTTGCATAACTATTGTTTATTATTTTTTTCCAACACTTTATTAAATTTCAAAATAGTATAAAATACAGAAAAGCAAAGAGGAAAGAATTAAAAAGAATGTAATAAAGGAAAGGGAAATTGCAAAATTAGGGACAAAAGGTGGGGGGAACTATAGAAAACTATAGAAAAAAGGAACTTCTGATTTTTTTCAGCACATATCAAAAACCTAAGAATCAATAACTCTTTGAACTAGAATAAGCCATAACAAACAGTAGTTCTATCATCATAAACAAGTCTAGTCATCAAAAGCTGAGATTAAATTTTGATTTCTTTCAGTTTCAAGCAAAAAATCCAAAAGTGGGTTCCAAGTAGAAATGAGCTAAGCAAAATCTTTAACCAAAGCAGTCAATTTCACCATCTCTGCCAACTCAATTAATTTTACCGTCGATTCTTCCATTGTGGGTACCCATGAATCTTTCCAGGAGCCTTGTTGTTGACATATATAAAGACAAAGTTCCATGTGTTGTTTTTTTTTCAATCTGTTTGTTCAGAAAATGTAAAAGAAAAGCCTATGGCTTCAATTTATATTCAGTTTAAGAATTCTCTGAGTTAAAAAGCATATTTGAGTCCAATAAATCTTAGCTTTCTTATACATCCACAGAGGTGATAAAAAATGCCTTCAGATTGCTTGCATTTCCAACATAGATTGATACACCCTTAAACATCTCCGACAATTTATCAGGTGCTTAATTCCAATGGCACATTCTCTTATAAAAAAATCTCTTTCAAACTGTAATTCAATGTAAATTTCAGTCCTTTAGTTACATATTTTCGACTAATCAAGCATTACCCTATTACCATATTCATCCTCCAAATTCATTTTCAGTGGTACACAATTTATATATCTTAGCAAACACATGTTTGTCATTAGTACATAAATCCAACTCAAAATCAGTTTCCTCATTTTAAAAATGAGAAGGTTTAGTGAGCCAGTTTGGTCCAGGGGCTAAGCACCAGGCTAGTTAGCTAGAGACTGTGAGTTTTCTCTCACAGTTACTGTCTCTCAGCCCAAGGGTTATTGTGAAGAAAATAGAAGGAAGAAGATGCATAGGATATGTTGGCCACTTGAGTTATTTGTAAAACTAATAAAAGGGGGATACAAATAAATATACCTAAAAATATTAAAAGACAATGAAAAATGTTTTTCTGTTATTTGCACAGAGGAAATTACTTTTAAACTGTATTTAAAAAAACTGTATTTAAAAAACTGTATTTAACTGTATTTAAACATCTGTATTTAAAAAAACAGGAAAGATTGCCATGGCTCTCTTATTTTGATGGATTACTATTATTACTATTATTATTCTACTATTACTCCTTTCCTTTGCTTATTGTTTTTAACTGGGTTTTAAATTTTTATGGGCTAATTTTAAAAACGGGGTTTTAAAGATTTTTATATGTAAACCGCCC
>JANHFL010002790.1:0-20845 GCA_032468155.1 Oxyrhabdium leporinum | reverse complement strand
TCTATTCTATTCTAGTCCATTCCAGTCCATTCCATTCCACTCCACTCCACTCCACTCCACTCCACTCTCTCTGAGGCATTCCATAAATGGGGTACGGTCATGAAAAGTCTCTTTCCCTTACAGATATGGAGTATTGACTATTGTTCTTTAGCTCTTTTCATCCTGTGGGTCCATGTCTGCTCTGTTTAGGGGCATCTTGATCACTGCATTCCCTCTCTTAATGAGACCCTTACAACTTCTTAGATCCTGTTATGCTAGGCAAATATAGCTATCCTTAGGGAAGATAACTTTTTGTTACACTTTTATGAGACTGGAACCTTTAAAAAAAATAATCTAGCCCCTCAGATTCAATAATCTGTACACCATTTGGGTGCTTCTCTTTTCTTTGTTTTTAGAATTGATAGATAGATGATAGATGTTCTTAATTTACCTGCAGTTACATCACAGGAATTTTAAAAGCAGATTTCATCACAAAACAGCTGAGCTACAATTCACGATGGATTTAATATTTTCCTTGTGGATTAAACTTTGATTAAGTATTTTATCAGATGTGTTATTTCAGCAGATTACTCCAAGACTGTGTCACACTCAATCCCCATTTTTTCTTACAGGCAATAATTTATTTGTAATTTTTACCTGCTGCATGTTCTACATATTTATTTCTCTCTTATACATGTGTGCATATAGGTGTGTATGAATTTCAGTAGGTATGCATAATATCTTTCTCAGCCCAATTCACTTCACAGGATTATTGTTGTTATGGGAAAAATGGGGTGAGGAAGAAGTATTAGATATGTTCACTGCCTTGAGTTGGTGATAAAAAATGATAAAGGTTTGAGATAAAAAAAAACACCCTGAAATATCCTCCATATTATCATAGCTTGTGAGTCACAAAAAAGTTACATGGAAATAAATGTGTTACTACTGAACGTATCCCCAGAGAACTTTACAGAGCTACCCATATAGAAACATAACACAGAGATGCATGCGCAATTTGAAAGTCATAGCTGTGTTTTGAACTGGATCTTCTGTTCTATTATAATTCATTTCTCCCTTACTCCCTTTTGAGCGCAAACTAGTCATTTATGCTCTTCCTCCTGCTACACTGGAAGCTGGATAATTTGACATTGTAAGGTGAAATTGGATTTGATTTATAGCAGGAACTATAACTAAAGTATTCAATTCAAAGTGCAGCAAGCTGTCTGGCCTGCCCTACAAAAGCTAAAGTTTTTTTTTTATCATAGACAGAAAGTCCCTGTTAGCAGTGACCAAATGTAGATTCTTCTGATTACAGCTGTCAGGAAGAAAGCAGTTCCATTTGATTGTGATTGTTTTCTGGAGATTGTTCTTTCAGATTCTTTGAAAACAGCATCCCATTTTAAAAAAAATCAAAAAATCACTTGCAAGCAAAAAGATAAAATTGATTGTTCTCCAGTGCCCCACACACAAAATTATGCTAAAAATGACTGACTAGTTTATGTCTTTATTTTTATCTGCTTTCTATGTCTGTTAAAGGCATCTTGTTAAATTTCTGTAATTGAATTTGTTTGGTTGCCTTCTCTTTATCATTTTCTAGGTATTCTGCTCCATAGAACTTTGGATTTAATTAAAATTAATTTTTGAATTGGTGTATGCACCATTTCCTGCAGTTTTTGTATCCTGTTTTCTCTTAATTGCAAAATTATGTTCCCTTTGGCATATGCTTTATGTACTGGGGCATTGATTAAATAAGTATACAAGTAAAGCGCAGTTGATGAAATTGTGCAGCTCTCAGTATTTATTTTCTTCCAGTCATTTAACTAATGTACATACCAGTAGCGATCTTTTAGAAATACAAAACTAGATTGAGTCCATTTCCATAAATAAGTCATTCTGATGTATTTATTTTTGTCACATGGATACCACTCTGGGAACAGTATCAGACAGATGAACTGTAATGGAGAAAGTTCTCTGTGTTGTTTAGTTCCCTATCCTCCTTCTTTGCTACTGGTAAAAAACAGCTTCCTTGCAAGATCGGGCTTTAGAATTTGTCTTTTCACAGAGGCTATATGCCTTGTGTTGTATTAGCTTCCATGGACTGGGCCTTAAAAGGAATACCAATGTTGGATGACTCCCAAAGGACCAAATGGAAAAGGGTTTGAGAAGCCTGGGGCTAGGGGTACCTACCCCACTTTTAATTTAGGTAGCAGGAGACTGTAGCAGAATAGGATTTTGGACAGTGATTGATTGTAGCCTATTTTAAAAAGATACATCACAAATGTATTGGAAAATGAAAAATAGCCCAGAGTGAACCCTGAAGAAGTAATGGATGGGAAAGATCTGCTTTTCTTGTGTTATAGGGAAGGGAGCACAGAGCAATGGTTGGCTTTCTCCTTTTAGGCAACAACCACTAATGATTCTTCCAACCTTAAATTCGTGCTCTTTGATATGAGATCAGTTGCTGGTAAAACATCTACTATCCAATTCTGGAGGACCAGCATTAATAAGCCCCAGAGTTTTTATTCAAGGCACAAATAACGAGCCTGAAATTATCCTACTTCAGACACATTATATAGAGGCCCAGTTCTCTGGAAAAGGCTCTAATGTTGGGGAAAGCAGAAGGAAAAAGAAGCAGATAGCCATCAACAAAGTGTATGGACTTATTTACAGCAGTGCTGGGAGACTTGGAAGAACAAGTTTTCATGGAGAAAAACTATGTGATTACTAAGAGTCAAAAAGAATTAGATGGCACATAATTAATCAACCAAAAACAATAACTCATAAACAATTAATCTCCTAACTGTTCATGTGGAGGGGGCAGTTGTATTCTATAGGAGTTTCATCTTTTTGAGATGAATATCAGATATTCCATCCAGAAGTGTATGCATATGTTAACATATCATGATAGTGAGGGAATACTATTAGTGTAATACTATTGTCATTTATGCGGCTTTATATTTAAATGTCTATGTTTAAATATTTAAATGTTTAACATTTCATTTAAAACATTTAATTAAATTAATAAATGTTTATTAAACATTTAAATATTTAAATGTTTAAATATGTAAATGCTTAAATATCGATAGAGATTCTCAATCATCCAGGTTACGCCAAAGGTGCTTTCTCCCCACCCCCCACCCCAAAAGGCAACTTGACTTACTTGGTTTTTTTCCTTTGAAAACGTTTTGCTTCCCATCCAAGAAGTTCGTTCAGTTCTGAAGAACCAAACTGAATTCTCATTTTGAATTCTAGTTCTGAAGAACTGGAACTGAAGAAGCTTATTGGATGAGAAGTGATATATTTTCAAAGGAAAACCCCCCAAGAAAGTCTAGTTGCCGTTTAGAAAAAGCACCTTTGGGCTTTATATTTAATTTCCTGAGCTAGCCAGAGTGATCTCAAATATGACATTGGATTATTTTATTGGATTAAGTTCTCGCCTTGGGGTAGTATATTTTGCATCCTTTATAAAGATCATGGAGGTCCCAACTAGTATCTAGCCCCATATATACCTAGATTGGATTTAATATTCTGTTCAAGTAAGATGGAGTTCTGAAAGCAGAAGAGTCCTGTATGGTTCTGTTGTCAAAAATAAATAATTCCATTATTAGTTTTAAACTGACAGCTGGTATAAGCCCTGGTAGGGATGGAGAAATGGTTAAAGCCGTCTAAGTGAAGAATGGTTGACATTATGGTTCTTAAGAACCTTTTTCTTTCTAGAAGAGCCAAATTAGCCCCTTAGTTTACTGGGAAGCTAAAAGCAAGAAGCAGGTTTGTTAGTAACTGGAATATAAAGGTCTTCTACATTGCTCCTTGGTTATTTCCTTTTGGAAATTCTATCTTTTATTTTCCTCTAGAAAATCTGTAAAAAGCATCTCTTATACCATGCTTTTCATATGTGTTAAAATTTACGAATTAATATTAATGTTGACATATATGTCCAACGTTATATTCTGTTTTTCGGGGGGGGGGGTATTCACTACAGAGAAAGTATTTAAAACAAATATATGAATAAATAAGAATAAGGTTGTGCAGACTGCAAGCCTTTTATATTCATCCTTTGTTATATAAAATTTCAACTTGAAGTTTTCTTTTCCCCTTTCTCTCAGTCTTGCTATTACTCTCTAATCAGTGTGTTATAGCTTTAGCTATCTCATCAGTATCTGGGTGGTGTACTTAAGATTTCAAAGCATTTCTGTTTGAAGACTGTATTCGGCACTGTGAAAATAATGGTAAATTTGTGCATTTATTTCCAATAACTGGAAAAAAAATGTATAAACCTCACATTATAGAAGACAAAATGTAGAAGAAGGAAATAAAAGAAAAAGCAATTATTCAGATAGTTTCTCTGTTCAAATATTTGCTTTGATATTACTTTAGCCAATAAGGTCCTTGCTCTGACAAACAATTTAAAAAAAATAATTGGAATTCTGTTCCTGCTTATTCTGTTGGTTCCTCGGAAGAATTCTTTTCATGTTACTTTCTCAGAATTGGGGTTGTAAGCACGATCTGTGGTTGAGATCAACTGGAAAATTTAACTGGTACATCTGACAAAATGCATCAGAGATAGCCTTACATTTGGATTAAAATACTTGCAAGAAATAATCTGAAAAATTGACAGAAAGGAACAGAATTGTGTTTTATATTTCAAAACAGAACAGGGATTCCATAGAAAATGTCAACATAGTTGTATCCGTGGCCTGCACGTTCTTTACCCCAACCAAGCAAAGTGCCTATGCAGAACTCAAAAGAAGCAGTGAAGTGCTAACATCGAAGCCAAAATGAAAATGTAGCATAGCCCAGGGAACATAAAAGACTAGCTAGGGAGAGGCGTGCATCATGAAACATTTGCTGTCTCAGATGATAAAAGGCTTACATCTGGTTACTGATGCAATTCTGTCTGTAGTCCCTCTGCTTCTGCCAGGGTGCTGTTTATATTTTTAGACTTAGCTATAGAAGACTTCAGATGTAGCTTCACCATCCTGACAAAAATAATGAACTCTAGCTTACTGGTATTTTAATGATCTGATCTGTCTTTGAATTCTATGCATGTGGCTTTACATAAGGTTAGAAACTAACTGGATGGCTGGATGTTACAGGCATAATTTTCATAGATTCCCTGTACGTTTTCTAGTTAAAATCAAATGGCTAATGAACCTGGTTTAATTCTAAGATATTTTAACGATTTGAGAAAGGGAAGGAAATCCTCAACCTATGACCACAGTTGCGACCAGAAATCCCATCATAATTTAGTGCTGTTGTAAAGCAAGTCATCAGTTGACCAGACCCAATTTTGCAATCATTTTTTGTAATTAAATCGCATGGTAATTAAGTGAATTTAGTTTCCCCAATTTTCGTCAGCTGGGAAGGTTTCAAATTACAATCATATAACTTGCAGGATGCTACAGCTGGTCATAAGTGTAAGTTGGTTGCCAAGCACCCGAATTTCAACCACATGACTTCAGGGATGGTACAATGGTAGTAAGCAAGAACCGGCTGTAAATCACTTTTATTCCAAAACCATTGTAAACCAATTGAACCATTGTTGTAAGTCAAAGACTATCTGGAAAGAGAGAGAAAAAGATAAAACACCCTTTTAAGTTAAAATATTATCACAATTTATTGTGATTTGAGGTTAGGTAGCCCATTTTCCATAGCAATATGCAGATTGCTTGACTCTGTGGCCTAGGATGTAGTGTATTGGGCCCTACTGGCTGCCCGGAAGAGGTCTTAACACCTACCGACCATCAGAAGAGCCGACTCTGAATAAATGCTGCCTCTGGTCAGTTCTAAAGCTGGCCTGTCAAACTGGCAGCCCGCGTGCCGAATATGGCCCGCATAGGCTACACCCACCCCAGCTCTGCAAAGGCAAAAAATGTTGCGATATGTCCCGATTCGGGTCGTGACGTGATCAAGTTTGACAGCCTTGCAAAGGAACCCCCTCTGTGAGACCAGCTTATTAGGAAAAGACAAGTGGCAGTTCTCCTTCCTTCAAAACTTGACTGAATTGGAAGTTGGGTATAAAAGGCTGGCTCCTTTCTCAGAATGAGTATTCTGTTTCATGATTTATTCATTTATTTATTAAATTTCAAGTTTTTATTATGTCTATCAAGGCCAAAGAACAGATGGAAATAAAAAGGCATAAAAGGAAAAAGGAGAAAAAAAGACAAAATCATTACTTTTGAAGTCGTTTCTTCAGTCTAGGAACTCTTGCAGAAATGCATTCAAAACACAAAGTCATGCAACTCTGATCACTGTGAATTAAAGAAAATAAATTGTGTATTGTTTCTAACATTCAGTAGCTTGCTGTGTAATTCCTTGATCTTCAAGCCAGTTTCATATGGAGGACAGTTTTGATAGCAAAGGCAAAACACTAAAATGGTGCTGGTCCTTTTAAAAGCCCAAATAAAAATAAAATAAAAATCCAAAACCAGATAACTGTTGAAAGGTCAGGTTTTTCTTTAATTCTTTACATGTCTGAATCTAATGGAATGGAATTTTTAGCTGATAACAGTGGTTGGCATTATTTTATTTTGTAACTATATTATGTTTCATGATTTGGGTTTTTTAAAAGAATTTTTATGCTTCTTGGGTACATTGTTTGTATGGTATCTTAGATACAAAATAAAACAAAGCAGAAAAATGTGATATAATTGCCACTTTTCAATTACAGTAGTTATTTTAATAGAAAAAAAGTAAAATAGCAAATTTATTATTTTTTGAGGAGTATCAGATTTGGTTAGATTCCTGTCCTGTTCCCCTATCATCTTCTGCCTCCAGTTTTTCAAAAACTCTATGACTTAAACTATACTGTGTTATAATCTATAGAGTGTCTTTGTTTTATGCATATTTTATAAATTGCACTCCAATAAAAGAAATCCTATCATACTTTGCAAATACAGTACAAGTCGTTCTTCCAATTTACAGCCTTTCTACCCATGTGTTCACTAAACGATTTCTAAGTTTCTCTCCATTTTTGTTTTTTAAAAAAGTCTTGTTGAGTGAACACCATAATGTATTTATAAATTATGGTCCCACTGAGATTTGGAGCATCTTCCTGTCCTACTACTGAGAATAAAAGACTGCTCGTTTTCTGAAATTGTTTTATTTTTCTATTAGGCTTTATAGAGATGGCCGCAGTGTAAATAGTAATAGCTGTGTAAAATCAATGTTATGATAGAATTAGGTTTTTTTTAAAGTTTAGTAATCCATACCCTTAGAGCATACACTCATATAAACAGAATCTCTCCTAGATAACTAGGTATTGAAAAAAATAAATAAAAATAAAACAGAAATAGTTATGTAATATTACTGCTTTCCTACCTACCTTGGGATGAGAAGCAAAAATGCATATTATTTCCCTTTCAATATGAAATGTTGGAACAGTATTAAGTGTACCTGTTTCTGCCTCATTTTTCAAGGAATAACAAGGAACAACTTTTTTATAGTTGCATTTATATGACTGATACATGTTCTGAATGTTTGTCAAAAATTCTGAAATGTCACCTAATCACTATGGATATGATATGTCCTCTTCAGAACTATATAAATTGATGTCCATCATCACTTAATGGCACCAGATTTCACAGATAAACTATGCATTGTGTAAAGAGATACTTCCCTTTATTGTTCTTTGGTTTCTTCACACTGAGATTTAATTGATTATCCTGAATTTTAATATTGTATGAAATAAGAACTTTTCTCTAGTGACACTTTGCATACTGTCCATGATTTTATGTACTTTTTTTTGGATCTTCCCTTACCTATTTTCACTTTAAAAAACATCATTTATATTTCATATAAGGAAACTATTCTGGTCTAATTTACCATTTTACTTGTTCCTTTCTAGCTCTACAATATCCTTTTTAGATGTGGTATTCCATACATGATCTACAGGGTATTTTTATATACAAAGTACAGTAATGTATTCCCTTCCAATTACAAAGTTTCTTTTTCTACAGCAGACATATCTTGGGTTATTCAAGTGAGACCAGAATTATTTTCCCGATTTTGCCACTGCCAGTTGTTTTTCTTGATGACTAAAATTGTTCTAAAAAATTAATAATCCAAATTTTATTTTCGTCCATAATTTTGATTTAGCATTCGATGTTTCTCAGTTATCTCATATTTCATTTATTTTGTTTTCCTCATTGAGAATAATGATGCATTTCATAATATCCCAAATGAACAGAAACAGTCACTGAATTTTTAAATGCCTGTTGGGTGTATAATAATAATATTTTTTTGATGCAGTGCTGCTCTCTGGGGCTCGTTTGTAAAAGCTCTCTTGGGAAAGCCAAACATGCTGAGCAGAAATACGGAGGAATTGGGTCTTTGGGGAAGTAAAATTGTCAGATTGGTTTCTCTCAAGAAAAAAGATCATGTTTGTGATATTATAAGGATTTCTCTAGTAAACTATGTTGAATAATCCCTTGAGGAGATACAGGAACTCTTATGGTTTTTCTCCAGATTTGTATGTTTCTCTTTCAACATCTTTCCCTAAACATTGAAAGACTTCCCCAGTAACAATGATGGCATATTTCTTACAATATTGTTTGTTTCTTCATTGAAAAATGAAAGCTTTCTCTTTCCCTATTCCTTGGAGTCATAGAACTGGATTTATCCAACTTCTTTGATAGCTTGTAGTTTCAGGAGCAATTATGTTCTTTGGAGCAGGGACGATATCTTCTTCCAGAGGTTCTTGATCTACAGCTACCAGCGTTCTTTATCACTGGTTATGCTGGCACAGATTTTTAGGATGTATAGTTAAACACTATTTTGAAAGTCAGCAGTTCCTCATTCTAGAGATGAGAGCTGCACATCATGTAACATTTCAGAGCCCTGAGTGCAGCTCTCAGGACTTGGATTGTAATTTTTTTTTAATATTAAGGACAGAATTGTTAAATACTTGGATATTGATTTTATTCAGTGTTATACATGAAATTAAATTTCAGAATTATCTTAACCTATTGTTGAAAATGTAATACCTTGGATGTCATTGGAAGATTAAAACATTTTTGCTTTCGAATCTGCAGTCATGACTACTGTAGTTAGAATGCTAAACTAGAACTGGAGTGGATTTAAATTTATCCTTATAGCCAGAAGCTTGCTGAGTGACTTTCAGTTAGTCACTCATTCTCATCCCAATCCTTATAGGGTTGTTATTGGGAAGATATGAATAAGGCAGAACTCTATGTGAGCTGCTTGAACTTTTTGCAGGATATAATTGGTAAATGAATATAATTTCCATGATCTAACAATAAAGCTTCAAAGATAATTGTTATGTTTGTATGCATCACAGTATTATATAAATATGAGCAAATATAGACTATATATATATATGGTAAACCAAAACACAGAAAAGTAATTAAATTGTGCTATTGAATTTTGAATACTATGAAAGCTTCCATTAGATTTCTGGAATACATGTAAAGGCCATGTCTTCATTTAAGTCAACTCAAATCATGAAATCATGTCCAAGCTTTCAAGCTCTTCAACATGTAGGATTGTAGGGGGAAAAGTAGTTCTCAGGAAGCTATGGGTTCAAGAAATTGTAGTCTTAAAGTGGAAAGTAAAGGAAAGTATGATTAGCTTCTGTGCAAATATGTGCTAATGGATTGCTGAAATGAAAGATAAAAGAACAAACAATGATTTTCCTTTCTCATTTTCTAACACATACAAAAGCAAACTAGAAGAAAATGAGAATTTGGGATTCCACATAGTTATTAAGTCTGAAATATAAATATAGACATGCTTCACATAGCATTCAACAGCATTATAAACATATATCTTCCTGAAATATCTCTGAAGAAAGCAGTTTTGTATTTTTAGAACCCGGATTTATTCTTTCAATCATTTCTAGTTGTTTAGTCCAAATAACAGAACAATGTCAGCACTGTATTTTTTACTCATTGTATGTTGGATGCAGATCTGAAGTCCAGACCTCTGGGTTTGTTTTAAACAAGTTATTGTTTTGTAAGTAGGAGTAGGGGAGGAGTTCATCTTTTTTTTACGACACTGGAAAATTCTAGAAGCTCATTATGCTTTGTGGAGGATTGCAATCACCTAGGATTTGTCTTTACTGACTTTCATAGTAAGAAAGTTGTGGTTCTTCAAACTTATGTAGTCCTTGATATAAATAACAATAACGATAGTGGTATATTGGCATATATGTTATTTTTAGTACAGGAAAGCTTCAGAACAAAGCCTTAGTTATCCACAGTTAACAATCAGCATAACTTATTTTCTGAAGCATATCACAATGGAAAAATGCATTCTTTAAAATCGTTCCAGTGTAGTAAATTTGATATACTCATTTTTATATAGACAGTGAGGATTTTGAATGGTTCATTTCCTTCTTCTGAATACAGGACTAATATCAATTGTCTCTGGATTTATTATCTGGCCTTTTTTTCCTTAGGACATCCAGGCTGAAATTGATGCTCACAATGATATCTTCAAGAGCATTGATGGAAACCGGCAGAAGATGGTAAAAGCCTTGGGGAATTCTGAGGAGGCTGCACTGTTACAACATCGTATTGATGACATGAACCAACGTTGGAATGATCTGAAAGCAAAATCAGCCAATATCAGGTAATATCAGACCTGCACAACTCACAGGCAAAAAGACCACATTGATACACTAACAATAATTGCATGTCAGATGCTGACATGCCAGTCATCTGTTTGGC
The DNA here is from genome assembly GCA_032468155.1 of Oxyrhabdium leporinum. Classification (NCBI taxonomy): domain Eukaryota; kingdom Metazoa; phylum Chordata; class Lepidosauria; order Squamata; family Cyclocoridae; genus Oxyrhabdium; species Oxyrhabdium leporinum. The sequence goes on along the minus strand of JANHFL010002790.1, from coordinate 10,178 downwards.
AGCTAGTGGTGTGTCAGCAATGCTGAAGCTGGCAGTGACATCTGGAGGTGTTGGAGTCATTTAACAATTTTTCTTTTGGGTTGGAAGTGACTGAAAAAGTACGCAGTGGTGTATCCTTCCAGGTTGCAGAGCCATTTATTGGCACTGAATTTGTTAAATTTAAAAAACAAACAAACACTGGAAAGCTGCACACGTCTCCTTGGCGGCTGTGTGGCCTGTGGTTGTTATGTTATTCAGGCCTGGGAAACATTTAATAAAATAGATGCTACTTTTAAAATTCCAGTATTTTATGTATCTGCATAAAAATGCATGTGTTATAGCAATTACAAGCTATTTTTAAAATTATTTGTGAACCATAATTTAAGAGACATTTCCCCAGAGCGATGTCCCTCATGTCCAGGCCTTTAATTACTCTAATTTCAGCACATTAAGAACATCAAGCTGAGAACAGTTGTTTAGCATGTTCTCATAGGGCAATCTATAGAAAAGAGAAGAAACATTTAGTTTAATTAACATAGGCAATCATGTGATCAAGAAAGGTAATTTTAAAATCCTGCATTAATAGCAGTTGAGTTGGACAAATCCCAGATACATAAATGTACAGATTAGAAGGCCTCATTCACCTCTATCATCAGGTGAATAAGGCCTCCTCTGAATTAAATCTTGATAAATGAATAATATTACAGGTAGTCTTCGACTTATGAGCCCAGAATTTATGTTGTCAAGTGAGAAATTTGTTAAGTGAGCTTTGCCCCATTTTACGACTTTTCTTGGAACATTTGTTAAGTGAATCATTGCAGTTATTAAATCAGTGACATAGTTGTTACTCTGGCTTCCCCATTGAATTTGCTTGTCAGAAGGACGCAAAAGATGATCGCATGACTCCAGGGACACTGCAACCATCATGAATATAAACCAATTGCCATATTGCAGCATCCAAATGTAAATCATGTGACTATGGGGATGGTGCAACAGTCATAAGTGTGAAAAATGGTCATAAGTAACTTTTTTTTAGTGCCGTTGTTACTTCGAATGATCACTAAATGAGCTGTTGTAAGTCGAGGACTACCTGTATACAGGTGAAAGGGGGAAAAAGCACTGTATAGAATGCTTGTAAAAGTAACTCCCAAATATTAAATTGTTCTTTTGCATGGCACTGCATATGGCTTTCATGGCAAATAGCTACCATGGATCCCAGAAGGGCATGCTGCTGCTATCTGCCTAATTATTCAGTCAGACAAGCTTCCTTTAAAAAGAGTTACTATACATCAGTGAAATGACCTGCACATTTCACTGTCTAATGATAAGAGAAAAACAATCTTAAAGGAGCTCATTCATTGTGCATGCAGCCTGCCAACATTAGAATGGATGGTGTCTTTTTATTGATTTATTGATTGATAGCTTATCTGTGTCCCAAAAAATGAAACTTAGGCTGAGTGATGCCTTGTGGGACTCAGATCTGTAGGTGATCTTGATCATCAAAGTAAATGATGAAGGAAGCTTCATGGATGGGCTGTGAGTCTGTGTTGTATTTTTGGTTGTGTGAAATTAGTAGTGGCTCTCAGACTAAAGTCCTTAACATTGATATTCTTTCAGGCAGTAAGAGAACCAGTCTGGTATAGTGATTAAGGCACCAAACTAGAAACTGGGAGTCTGTAAGTTCTAGTTCCAAGTTAGACATGAAGCCAGCTGTGTCCCCTTGGGCCAGTCACACTCTCAGGAAGGAGACAATGGCAAGCCACTTCTGAAACCTTGCAAAGAAAACTGCAGGGACTAGCCCTTGCAATACCCAGGATTCAAAACTGAAGGCACACACACACAAAAGTAATAAGATTGGAAACGGAGATCAGGGTTTCTCTCCCCCCCCCAATCTCTTTAATTAGTAGCATGAATTATGAAAAGCTTGCATTCATATCGAATATGTAACCATGTCTTCTGAATATATGGACCTTCTTCTAAATAAAGAATTTCCTGATTTAGGGATCATAATCTGCACGCAAAAGATGAAGCAGAAAGCATACACTCAAGTACCCCTCTAAGCATCACCCTAAATAGAGATCAGTGAAACAGATTGATATTCTTGGTCCTCAAGATGTAGTAATTTCGGTTATCACTGCTCCTCTCAGAAATGTGCAACTATAAGATTATCTATTTTCACAGCATCATAGTAAGCTCAATTCTCGTAACATCAAAATGAATCCAAATTTTTTAAATCTGTTGCATGGAGAACAGGGCAGAGCAAGTTAAAGAAACATGGCTGGTGATCAGCATGCATTGCAGGATCAGGGTTTAATCTTAATATTAACAGCATAAAAAGTTTTAAACAGTTTGTCCAATAGGAGCAGTTAGTCTTATGAATGAATGATTAGATTATAAAGACCAGCTGCAGATTATGATGCAACTGGCAGTTCATTAGAGGCAGGAATAAGAATTGCACCAGGAAGCAGAGATCTGAACCTGGGATATTTCCTTAGACTCTTCAATGACAGCATGTATCTCTAAATCATCCAGGCCCAATAGTTAACCTTAGCAAGCATGTCAGGTAAATGTTTTTATTTAATTTTATTTTGAGAGACATTTTTGTATATAATACAATGTCAAGGTAGTCTGCCCTTTATTACCTGAGTTTGATAAGTGCCCATAGCAATATAGCCTGATGTAAAGTTTCTGACCCATGATCTGTGAATATTTAAGCTAATGGAATTTTGTATTTTATTTACTTTGAAAGAGTAGTAGAGATAGTTAAAGGAAGCACTGTTAATGTCTGGTGTTTCTAATCCTTCTCTGTCAAATTAGAAAAATAGGGAGAGGTTTATCCTAATACATTAACTGAGAGCTACAAAATTCCAGCTCTAACAGTTGAACAGCTTGGTGTTTCTTGGGGATTATTTTTTTAAAATAAAACTTTATTAAATTTCAGAAAAATGTAAAATACAAAAAAAGTAAAGAAAAGGGATTTTTTTAAAAAAGGTAAAGGTGGGGAGAGTGCAGACATAAAGAGGAAAAAAAAGCTATGGGAAAATATAACTTCTGAATTTCTTCAGTACAGATAAAAAACTACAGTATTTCTATCAGCATAAACTAGTTTAGTCATTAAAACCTGAGAGTAAAACTATTTCTTTCAGATTCAAGCAAAAAATACAAAAGTGGGATCCAAGTAGAAACAAGCTAGACAAAGTTTAATTAAAATATTCTTTAATTAAAGCAGTCAATTGTGTCACCTCTTCCAACTCCATTAATTTCATCGTCTGTTCTTCCATTGTGGGTTATATGTGAGTCTTTCCATCTCTGCTCATAGAGAAGTCTTGCTGCTGTTAACATATATAAGAACAAAGTTCCAAATCAATAGGTTTATCTAACAAACATGAAAGAACAGCTTCTGGCTTCAATTGTACATTCAGTTTAAGAATTCTCTAAGTTAAAATACATATCTGATTTCAATAAATCTTAACTTTTTTACATGTCCAAAGTACTTTCAGATTGTTTACTTTTCCAACGTAGATTTGGCATACCCTTATAGCTCTTTGATAATTTGTCAGATGTTAATACCATCAGTACATACTCAAATTGATTTTTGGAAAACTGCAAACTAAGGAAGACCAGCCTGAAAGTAGTTTCAATTGATTATAAGAAATCATTGGACTCCCTGCCACATGATTGGATAATCAAGAGCCTAGAAATAACATCAGACATTAGCCAGAAGCTTTGCACAAAGATCAGTGGCACAATAAAAGGCACCAGTCAGTGATAGACTGGTAGAGGTTAATATCAAGAGATGACTCTTTCAAGGAGGTTCACTATCATGATTACTCTTTGTCATTGCACTGATTCCTCTGTCAACAATACTGAACAAGTCAGGCCATTGGCTATCAAACATTAAAAGCATCTGTCAGGCTATCCCACTTCCTTTACATAGACAATCTGAATTTATATGGAAAAACATCATCTGAAATAGAATTACTGCTCAACATTGTTCGTATGTGCAGCCAAGATATTGCAATGGAGTTTGGACAAACATGCCACCCTCACCATTAACACAGGAAAAATAGTAAGAACTGACGGAATCAAAATGCCTTATGGAAATAACATCTAGAGTCTGGATGAAGACCTTCATTACAAATAGCTGGGTGTCCTTCAAGCTGACAACATCAAGCACGCTGAAGTCAAGAAGAAGGTTTAGAAATGAAGACATCATGGGACTAAAGAAGATCTTATACGTCCATGAAATATCATCGAGAATGATATTTGGACACTTGGACAATTCCAATCATTAGATACAGAGTTGGAATAGTGGGCTAACTCGGGCAGAACTAAAATCCCTGGATAGGAAGATCAAAGAAATGACATTGGATCATGCTGTTCTTCTAAACAGCAATGGTGATATACTTTAGTTACCAAGGAAAATAGGTGGGTGTGGAATGTTGCAAGTGCACCAAATAGTTAAAGAAGAAAAGGGGCATTGGAAGATCTGAAAACCTGAATATCTGGAAAGTACCAGAGAGACTAAACAGGCCAACAAGAAATATCAAATAAAGAATGGGAAAGAGATATGACAAGGCAAAATATTACATGGGCAGCACATAAAAGAATAGCAGCCAAAGCAGATAACATCAAGATCTGGCTGTGGTTAACAGAAGAAGAGTTGAAAAAAAGAGACAATGGGGTTAATTCTGGCTGCACAAGACCAAGTCTTAAGAACAAACACAACGCCATAAACTTCCTTTTGTTTAACTATTCTTTGGCTATACAATTTGTGTTTTAAGTCGCTGTCATGGTGCATGACCCACTTTTTCTTGAGCTTATGCCATCTAAATTTTTGAGCCATGACTTTTTATATTATATAGGGCATATTATCCTATGACGTTCTTTTAATTAAGATGTCTTTTGAAGTGTGCTGACAAAAGAGAAAATTAGGTAAAATAATTTGATGTGTATAAATAACATGTATACATAGGTGCCTCAATACTTAATAAATGAGTGTGATTAATTAGCCAATAGGGAAAGTTGGCAGGTCATACTTTTACTACAAGAATTGGTAGGAGGCTAAACAGATAACAACATAATTAGCAATACAATTAAGAGGTTTGACATCGGGATTCAGAAGCATCCTAATAAACATTCAGAAATGCTCTAGAGCAAAATTAGAAAAAAGGATGTTAATGTTTGGGTGGATATTCCCTGCTAACAGATTGTTATGGTTTGTTTTACCTTTAGATTTGGAGATTTTTTTGTTTGTTTGTTTCAACCTGTCTTTACTGATACTAGATTTATTGTTTAAAATGCTTAGGGATTTTGTTACATTATGTTTCGCTATCAGTTTCAATAAGTAAAACAAACACATTGCTCTTTCTCCTGGGCAAATACAACTAGTCCTTGACATACAACCAATCATTTAGCAACAGTTCAAAGTTACACTGGAAAAAGTGACTTATGACTGGTTTTCATATATAATGACTGTTGCAGCATCCCCACAGTCACGTGACCAAAATTCGGGCATTGACAACTGGCATGATTTGCATTTATGACAGTTGCACTGTCCTGGGGATATGTGATTAAAATTTGTTACCTTCCCAGCTGGCTTCCGACAAGGAAAGCCAGATTCACTGAACAACTGGAGTGCTTTGCTTAACACCTGTGGCAAAAAGGTTGTAAAATGGGGCACAACTTGCTTAATATCTGTCTTGCCTAGCAACAGGAATTTTGAGCTCCATTGTGGTCGTAAGTCAAGGACTACCAGTAGCACAAAGCTCTAAAAAATTAAATTTTACATTTGACACTATCTCAGTTACCTGTGGGCAAAGATGTCTTCTGATGTTATGGTTCAATAGTACAGCAATATCTCGTTTTAAGTATAGCATAGTTATAATAAAAGAAGAGACAAGAACTGATAGGAAAGTTTAAGGCAAGTTTAGGAAATACTTGAGCATGTTATTTTTATATTTAGCAACTATTTGCCTGGCCTTCTAAACTGAAATTAGGAGCAACTAATAACAATAGTTATTCTTATCCAAAGTTATTGCAGTAGTCCGCCTTTGCAAAAACACAGAATTGCTAGATTTTTTTTAAAAAAATATTTTTTAATCCATTAAGATATAGTTCCCAGTTAATATTGCATGTCTAGTCAGAAATATCCAGCTATTAATTTATTGGCGATCTTGAAGAAACGATCTTGCCAAAGTTGATATGTTCTTCTATAACTGCATTTTCCCCCCGTACTGGCAGCATGTAAAATAAATAAGGGTGCTTGATAGAATGGTCAAAGAAACAGAATCGAAGAGCTATAAGAGTTCATCTAGTCTAAAACCTGTCTAGTACAGGATTCTATTACCATTCAGCTGTTGTTAAAATACTTCAAAGAGCATCCACAAATTCCCAAAACACTCAGGTTCAATGTGGGTCTTACCAATAGAATCCCTCCCCCCCCCCCCCCGATGTACAGTTGAAGTTTATTTTTGCCATTTTCTGGAATATTCTGAACAATTATGCCCTACTTTCTATAGCAGTAGCTCCCAACCTTTTGGGCACCAGGGCCTGGTTCCGTAGAGAGAGGTTTTTCTGCGGACCAGAGCGGGTGTGGTTTTGCGTGCTGCCTGCATCCCACGGACGGGATTTCAATTGTTTGCACAGCCTGGTTTCTGGCATTCCGTGGCCCGGTGCCGGTACATGGACCGGAGGTTGGGGATCCCTGTTCTATAGGATTAAATGAACTTGGGATAAATTAAATTAAAGGAACAGTGAAATAAATATTGTAGAGATTTTTTATGGCAATGATAGCAATATGTCAAAGAATGGAATTGAAGCAAATGCTATAGGGGTTAGAGTTCAAGGGAAAAAGATAATGCAAAAGACGTTAATTCTCTTACAATATTGAAAAATGGTAAAGTTGTGGATGTAAATATTATAACTAGAAATATATTAAAATATACTTTGCAATTTTCTTATAGAATGTTTATATGACTTATTTATGATGCATATTAAGACTGGTGAGAAAAATGTAATTATTTTTCCAGTATATAAAAAAAAAATAGCAGGAATGAATACAAAGGCTACAGAGGGATTAGCTGGTTAAATTAATGATTAAGTAGTGAATAAGGGTGAGTTGAATACAAAAGTGTTTAATTTATGGTTTGGTCAAATAGAATAAATGAGGATTGAATTGTCAAGCAAATGTATAAAGTAAGAATGAATGGGTCAAGAGGAAGACTGAGAAAGTCAGGACTGAAAGGTGAGAATGAATTCCCCAGAGAGATTAGAAATTTAAAGAGAGAAAATCGATGTATGGAATGGTATGTGGACATAGCAGAACAAGAACATTTTCGAGGGGAAAAGAAGGCGTGGAAAGGTGAAGTATGAAACAGCTGTAAACTAGATTCAGCTATGTTTTCACATCTCATACCTTTTGGTCTGTTTGTTTTATTAATCCATTAACCTTTGCATGTAATTTATCCCAAAGGGGAATAGCTTAATGGGTATGTGTGTATGTATGCATGTATGCATGCATGCATTATTTTGCTTTGCTTCCTGTGAATTGTTACTGTGACAGGAGGAGGGGCAAGAATGGGAGTTGGGCACTGGAAGCCTTCTCTTTTTGGAGTTCTCCATTGGCTGAAGGGAATGGAAATTCAACAAAGTTTTGGTGTTAGTTGACCTCTTACCTTTGTACTCCTTTTTTTTGCTAGAGCTTATGATGAATGGATGAATGCTGTGTTCTGATGGTTGTCGCTGTAGCATGGGAACGCTTCTCTTCCCCTTCCCACAAAAAGAATTAATGACTTTCTATAATCTACTAAAAAATATGAAATCTATCTTCACACAGACTTAACCAGTCTGGTTTAGTATGTTTATATCATGCTAAATTTGTTTTGTTAAATCTTGGTTAGGTGTTTGTGCTTTATAATACTCTGTATACTTCCTTGTATGGTTAGTTTATTGTTCTGTGCAGTACATGAACTATAACAAATTGTTATTTGCTAACCAGGTTGAGGATTGGATGCACCTATGGCATTACTTTAAAGGTTAAATAACTCTTTTTCTGCTGCTAGAATTTAATTCTGAAAATTAAAAACTTTTATCAGAAAATTAAAGTGAGAACTTCTAGTTGTGTCCTGGAGCCTAGGTGACATATAGGCATTAAAATTATCAGTTGTAATGCTCTCAATATTAATATCATTGAACAGATAGATTTGAAGGCAAGGTATGGGATACTTTTATCATCATTCTAGGAAAAAAAATGGTTGTAGAAGTTTGTAACAATTTCCTTATAGTGTTTATGGTTGCCATGTGTTGACGCAAACAAGGGACTAAATAAAAGAGATATGACATCAAGTGTAGTTACACTAACAGCATGTTATTTTTACTGAAATACTGCACAGTGCTCTAGTGATTTGATTCAGCAAAATACAAAATATAATCAGTATCAACAATGTTCATTTGGTTGACAGTTAACTCTCAAAAGCTTAAGCCTTTCTGGAAATGTGACTATCAAGTAATAGCTTAAATGGAAATTAAAACGATTGCCTTCAAAAAATTGGAGAGTATGGAAAGTTTGAGATCCATTTATATGTTGGCCAGAGCTTGGATTTGCAGGCAGTGCAGAAGTAAGACAAGCTTTTGGTGCTTTTATTTATTTTTAACACATTTAGAAATCCATTAAATAACATTTTAAACTGCATTTTGGTATCATGGATTATTTGTTACATCTTTTTTTTACTGGATTTATTCCTTTATAAATAATTTTCAGATATATGGAAGGCGTTGTTTGTTCTGTCCTTTGCTTTCAAAAAAGAAAATTGCATTATCACTTATATCTTTTATGTATGCTGAGAGCTTATGCATCGAAGACAAATTCCTTGTGTCCAATCACACTTGGCCAATAAAGAATTGTGTTCTGTTCCCTTCCCTTCCCTTCCCTTCCCTTCCCTTCCTTTCCCTATTCCCTATTCCCTATTCCATTCTATTCACAGTGCAGTATTTGACAGCTGAAATCTGGTATGTTTTAATGCAGCACAAAACTCCTGAAAAATGTGTTGAATCTTATTGTAGGGCTCATTTGGAGGCAAGTGCAGAGAAATGGAGTAAATTACTGATGTCATTGGAAGAACTTATCAAGTGGCTAAATTTGAAAGATGACGAATTAAAGAAGCAGATGCCTGTTGGTGGAGATGTTCCAACTTTACAGCAACAACATGACCACTGTAAAGTAAGTTGCTTAATTTGACATTATTATTTCATCGTGAGCATGTTTCAGTAAATCCTTGCTTCATTTAAACAAGTGGTAAAAGATAGAGTTGTCCTCCAATTAAAATGTTGGATACCTGGCTGCAAACCATTGAGTCCCTTCCATAACTAGCAACACAGAAAAAGAAAAATCCCAGTTTTCTTTTGGTGGGTTCTATTCTGTGAATAAAGCAGCGTTCCTGAAGAACTCAGTAACTGCTGATCTTAGATATAGCTATATGAATACATCTTTAGACATCATTAAACCTAAGAGGCCATGGTTACATTGCCAACTGGGTCTAGAAGCCAGATATAAAAAGTCAAGGAATAAAGAAATGAAAAATATCCATTGCTTTTGGTTGATAGACAAATATGTTCAAAGTTGCCAGTATTTTTTTAAAGCAGAATTCAGTACATGTTTGATACCATATTTTAATGATTCATTTCAAGAAATCATTTCTTGGCTCATGGAGTGCTTACATAGATGCACAGTCAGTCAACTTCTCTGTGTTTTAAAGGAAAACGTGAATTGAACTTTAGAAAAAATTAGAGAATGTAATATATTTAACGTTAAATTTAAAGAATTTAAAGAAACAACAAAAATGTAGCACTCATCTTTTTTATCATCTAGTGTTGGTACTTTAGAATATGTGCTGTCAAAGTGAACATAGAGTATTTCTACTTGTACTGAAACTGTGAAATTTGTGGGGTGGGATAAAGCCTGGTAGATCCTTTTTAATCATGACTTCTTAATTTTGAATTCCTTCAAAAAGGAGGTATTTGATTCTGTTGTCATTTAAATATCAGGCACATGTTTTAACTACTCATTTAAAATCTTCAGAATAACACTATTCACTTAAGTGTTGCATAAACTATTTCTATATTTCTAGGTTTTAAGGTGATTTCCTTCCTTCCTTCCTTCCTTCCTTCCTTCCTTCCTTCCTTCCTTCCTTCCTTCCTTC
>JANHFL010002789.1:103148-113343 GCA_032468155.1 Oxyrhabdium leporinum | reverse complement strand
ATTTGAACCGCTAGATTGAATCAGCAGAAGTGGCCTGCAGTTCAACACTCTAACCACTGCGCCACCTAGGCTCATACCAAGAAATAGGTTGTGGTTTACTTTGTCAAGTGCCTTACAGAAGTCCAAGTATACTATAGGCAGTACTCAATTTACAACAGTTCATTTAGTGACCGTTCAAAGTTACAACAGCACTGAAAAAAGTGACTTATGACCATTTTTCACACATGGCTAAATGTTTGGAGTCACGCTTGGCGGAGTTTGCAAGCAGGCTCAGCGGGGCCGTTTAGCGGGGAGACCCCATCCCATTTGGTTTGCTTCAGTTCTCTCTCTCTCTCTCTTTCCCTCCATTTCTCTCTTTCCCTCCCTCTCCCTCTCTCTCTCTCTCTCTCTCTCTCCCTTCGTTTCTCTCTCTCTCTCTTACCCTCCCTATCTCTCTTTCTCTCTGCCTCCGTTTCTCTCCCCCCCCCATGGGGAGGAAAAGGAGCCCCTGAACTGGTGCTGGGTGGTGGGAATCTGACATCCATAGGCCAATGAGCCCAGAAACGGTGTGCCAAAGCTCAGCTGGCTGGCAGGGCAACCCCACACAGGCAGCTCTGCAAGAAAAGAAACTTTTTTTTTGCTGAGCTGACGCAGGCTCGCAGTGTGGGTCCGCGTCATAATGGGCTTCAGGAGGAGGACCGGACCCCATCTCCCCTATTGTGAAGCACATGAGTGAAAAAGTTCACTCAATCAATTCCAACTTCGCAAGATCTTTTTCTTTCTTGAGAAGTTGGAATTGATTGAAACATGATGGAGAAACGCGATTGGAGCTAGGCTGGGGCGATGGCGTGCGTGCCCACAGAGAGGGCTCTGCATGTCACATTTGTGCCATAGGTTTGCCATCATGGGTCTATGGTTTCCTGGATCCATTTTTTTTTCTTCTTTGAAGACTGGAACCACATCAACTCTTTTCAATCTTCTGGTAGCTCCAGGTACCCAGGATCTTTGAAAGATATGGTTCAGTGATTCTGAAATCACATCTGCCACCATCTATAGGACTCTGGGATGTAATCCGTCTTGGTCCTGGAAATCTGAATTTGTCTAGAGTAGATAGGTATTGTCTTACCATTTTCTTGCCTATTTGACTTGTATTCCTAATATGTCTTTTACGGTACTGCTTTTCATATGTTGGACTGTTTTTTCTTTTATAAATAGATGGATGTAAAAAATGAATTATCCACTTCCACTTTCTCCATGCTGCCTGTCACTTTGCCATCTTCTCCCATTATTAAACCTTGACTTTTTTCGTGTTTTTTACATGTTGGAAAAAACCTTTTTGTGTTATTTTTGACATTTGTTGCAAGTCTTACCTCATTACTTAGCTTTCCTGACTTCATCTCTGCAGATTTGAACTACGTGCTGATATTCTGCCTTAGCTTAGTTATGTGTCTTTCCATGTTTTACACTTGTCCTTATTGTCTTTCAGTTTATCAGTGTCCTTTATGTAACTATCTGATTTCTTCTGGGATCTCTTATTTTTCTTTTTCAGTGGTATTGTGCTCTACTAAGATTTTATCATCTTATTTTTCAGAGTTTTCCAGGCGTCTTGAGTTGTTTTTCCCTTTTAAGATTTTTATCCATGGAATCCTTCCCAAGCTTTTTCTAAGTTTGTTGAAATCAGGTCTCTTAAAGTCTAAGACACTAGTTTGATTTTGTTCTATTGCTTGTGTCTGCATTAAGTTGAATTCAAATATGACATGTTCACTCTCCCACAAAGTCCCCACAATATCAACCTTTTCTATCATTTCATCTCTGTTATTAAGAATTAAATCCAGTATAGCTGACCTTCTAGTTCTCCTTTCTACCTTTTGGGAGACAGTTGTTTCTTAGGTTTATCAGGAACCAGTTTGATCTCCCACTAGGTGCAGCATTTGTCTCTCAATTGATGTCAGGATATCCCCCATTACTACTGTAGTGTGTTTGCTACACAGCTAACGAATTAGCAAAAAGTCCATCTATTTCCTCTGCTTGATCTGGTAGTCTACAGTATGCACCTATGGCAATGTCATTCCTTTTTCCTTTTGTATTAGCTCAAATAAAACAAATAAAACACACAAATTTCATTTAGTGAAGCATTGTCATGTCACATTTTTATTGAGATTACATCCAATTATGTTCTTCAAGTAACCTGTAAATGTAAAATTTAAAATCAAGATCCAATTTGGTATATTAAAAGTTAATTTTTATAATTGACTTCATAAATGACTTAGAGGAGGTAATAGAAGGGGAACTCATCAAATTTGCAGGTGACACTAAACTGGCAGGAATAGCCAACACCCCAGAAGACAAGCTCAGGATCTAAAAAGAACTTGACCAACTTGAACAATGGGCCCTTATTCAAAAAAATGAATTTTAATTTGGAGAAAAGCAAAGCTTTACATTTAGGCAGGAAAAATCAAAGGTATAAGCACAGATTAGGTGAGACCTGGCTTAAAAACAGTAACTGTGAGAGGGACCGTGGAGTCCTAGTGGATCATCATTTGAATATGAGCCAGCAGTGTGCAGCCGCCGCCAAAAAAGCTAATACAATTCTGGGTTATATAAACAGAGGCATAGAATCAAGATCACGTGAAGTATTAGTACTTCTTTATAAATCCATAATAAGACCACACCTGGAATACTGAAATCAATTTTGGTCCCTATACAACCAAGAGTTGTTGAGACCTTGGAAAGAGTTCAGAGAAGAGCAACTAAGATGATCAAAGGCCTGGAGATTAAAACATATGAAGAACAGCTACAGGATTTGGGTTTGGCTAGTCTAAAGAAAAGAAGAATTGGGGTGACATGATAGCAATACTCCAGTATTTGAGGGACTGCCACAAAGAAGAGGAGGTCAAATAATTCTACAAAACACCAGGGGCAGGACAAGAAACTAGTCAAAGAGAGAAGCCACCTGGAATTAAGGAGAAGCTTCCTAACAGTGAGGACTATTAACCAGTGGGACAGCTTGCCTCCAGAAATCATAGGCGCTCCATCACTGGAGGTTTTTAAGAAGAGACTGCACAGTCAGTTGTCTGAGATGGTATAGGTTCTCCTGCTTGAGCAGTGGGCTGGACTAGAAGACCTCCAAGTTTCATTCTCCTCTCCTCTCCTCTCCTCTCCTGTCTGTTCAGATGTTATGACTTCTCACTGCAGTTCAGTAAAACAGTTTTAAGTTTACCATCTAAGTTTGCTAAGCATTAAGAACAAGTAATTCTCAACTTGTGACCATACAAAGTTATGATGGACTCAGGAAAAATAACTTACAGCAGAGATCAGAAGTTCCAAAGGCTCCCTCCTCCCCCCCCCGTCCCTGATGTTAATGTATTCACAATTTGGTCACTTGGCAATTGGCCTCCATTTGCAGCATGTCATGGTCATAGGACAATGATTTATATTTTTTTGCTGGAAACCAGCATTTACGTCTGATTTCAGCTAAAAAACACCCACTGTAGACAATAGGTTCAATTAACAACCATGGTGATTCACTTAACAACTGTCACAAAAAGTGTCATAATATCAGGTTAGTCATCTGACTCGCTTAATGACTGGCATGACTGACTACTGTAATTCCGGGCTCAATTATGGTTATAAATCAAGCAATACCTATGCTGCATTCTATTCTAATGGAAACGGGAAAGAAAAGGAAAGAACAAGTGGGAAGTTCAGGACACTGAAGATTTCTGTGATATATTGAAGCTTGTTTCATCAGTCATACAGAACTGTTGAGTACTTCAACAATCATATGGTATAATTTCATATTATTATTGTGAAATTATTCCACAAATAAAGTGAAAAGCTATTGGGGTTAAGTGGAAAGTAGTGGGACAGATCTGACTGAACAGGTGGGGAATAGTTCCTTGTCCAGTGAAGCTGCTATAAAACTTAGAATGTAGGATCACCCAGAAGTCTGTAGAGATTCTCAGTCATCCAGGTAATGGTTGTCCCAAAGGTGCTTAATCTGGAGGCAACTGGACTTCATGTTTTTTCCTTTGAAGATGTTTCACTTCTCATCCAAGGAGCTTCTTCAGCTTTGACAGGATTGTGGGGAATGGAAGGATTTATATTCCTTGCAGACAGTTGGTCATTTGCATCCTTTTAGAGGGTCATTGAAGCACTTGGAAGTTTATCTGTGTCCTCTCGGTCACCTGAGGCACTACTCAGGTCTTACAATCCCTCCCTTCCTCCCCCACCCAGCAGCAGCCACTTACTTGCCTGCTAGAAAGAAAGGAAGATTTCTGAGCTCTGCCAAATTCCCATAAGGAAACTCAATGGGGAAGCCGGCAAGAAGTCAGAAGTTGCTCCTGCTTCCACTGCTTTTTTCTCTGTTTGTGGTCATTCTGTTTCTGTTTAGTAAGGAAATATCTCTGAAACTATGAGCCAACAGGACACTGTTGTCTAGCATCATTTAAACCCATCATATGATTCAAGAATACGTCTGTGGCCGTTCTTTTTCATGTAGTCTTCTCACAGGTACAAACACAACAAAGAGTAGTTAAACAAAAATAAAAGGAAAGCATAAAGAAAAAACAGATTAATTACTGCTATTAGTTAAAGACTTAAGTAAAAAAAGAGGACATAGCCTGGCATCTAAATGACAATGCTGCTGCCAGGAAACTTCATTAGAGAGGAAGTTTTAATAGCTCTCACAACAAAAAAGCCTTTTAGCACTTAAGACTTTAGACTGCATTGTTTTTCAAACCTGAGATAGTTATTTAAAACAATATCCAATACCAAATTATCTCATTATGAATGCTTGTGTCTCCTACATCTAACTCTAAGCTGAAAAGTGAATAGACTTTTTTACTGATGTGGATAATTAAAGCACAAAAGCTTCACAGACTTAAAAAACAAAATGCAAGTCTTTTATCAAAGGCAGTCTTTCTATCTCAGTCTGACAGTTAACAGCATATGATCTAGTAAACAAATACTTTCACACAGTACAAAAGTGCCATTAAAGGCCAAAACTGTCAACACAAATTCCATTCTTGTGCGAAGAAAAAAATATAAACTGTTGATCACCTCTGGTTTCTTTAACTAGAATGGAGGTTGTCATGGAAACATTCTTGCGAAGTTCACAGTGATGAAACAAAAACACTTCCAGTTTAATTGCTATTAGGTTTAGCATAGCAGTTTATTTATACTCAAAGTGCATTATGATAAAATGCAGTAAAAAGTAGACGTTCAAAAATTGATCTACCATAACAAATCTATAGAAGAGATTTCAAAATACACAAGTAAAATTAAAACCAAGAAACTTTGATACAATTGCCTGTTAAAGTAGACATTAATATCCCAGCACATAAAGCATTTTTGAAGTTGGGAACAATGAACAAAAAGAGAAATCTCACTTTGTAGATTCTATATGACATTGCCCAATTATATAACCACGTTCCACCTGCAGTGTATTTAGTTTTGCTTAGAGTATGCACTATTGAACTAAGCACAAGTAACCAAATTCTGTTTTGCTAAAACAAGTTAAATAAATTCTCTCCTTTTCAAAGCTTTGTCAGCCTTCTACCTTGAGTAACATAAATTGAAGACATTACATGAACTTTACTTACTCCTACAATCTTTATTTGTAGCCATACTTCCTTGGAACATTGAAAATATCCATACATTATGAATGACAGACACATTGAGAGCTAACTTGGTATGGTGGGTAAGACACCAGCCTAGAAACTGGGAGACTATGAGTTCTAGTTCCACCTTAGGCATGAAACTAGCTAGATCATTCTCTCTCAGCCCTAGGAAGAAGCTTTCTATCCTGACTTTATTGATGAGGAGTGAAATCAGAATTTGCACAAAAAAAGGATACTGAAAATATAATTCTATTTTTGAACTTAGTTGAGAGACTATAAATTAATATACTACTCAGTAATGGTTCCATCTGTTTTATTATTAAGAACAACAATTTAATATTCTGAGAATCAAGCTTTAATAAATCTATTTTAAGAACTCTACTAAATATATATTTAATTTAAAAAATCTAGAAGAACAGAAATAAATCTAACAATAATATGAATGCATTTATAAAATTAATTCCAAAGACGTTAATCCAAGTATATGGCAAAACAAATGCAAACAAGCTGTTGCGCTATCAAGTTTACCACTGATAAATTCCAGACAGCTTTAAAAGAGAGAGACAGAGAGAGATGGAGACACAGTGAGCATATACAGCACTGACAATAGCATATAGAAAGTATAAATTTATTAAGTCTTCCTGCTATTCTGAGTCTGGAAAATGTTTTGAAAAAAAGTATTTTTTTAAAAAAGAGAGACGGAATGCAATGTTAAGTAAACATTTCAGACCTCAGCCTTCCTCACAAGCCTTTGAACCTTTTCTTTCATGTGCTGTATTTGATAGCCCATAGAGAATAACTGCTGAAAGCCCTAAAGATGGTAAAACAGAATTTCTGACTCAGGAAATAAAAATCAACTGAATATGATTCCCACATGGCAATGCAGATCAATGGAAAGCAAGACCAAAATTTATAATATCTATACTGTACGATGTAACATGGTGGTTGTCTTTTGTGGCTGGCAGCAAAATTCCCAAAGGCTACAGATAAAGGTAGACACAGAGAATATAAATGAAGTAATAGTGAATTATATTAAAGAACATTCCCATACAATCCAATAAATAAGTAGGTAAATCTTCTTTGATATACCTTGGTGTAAATTTTAAAAACACGTTTTCTAAATAGAGAAATAATCTATCTATAACTTCATTAAGAGTATGTATCTGTACCTCATAGAAAATTCATAAACATGGAGACCTCTGCTGGAACACTGCATATGTTTCGTTGTGAGAAATCATAGAGTAACATGCTATTGTGTACAAAGTTAAATTCTTATATATAAAATTTTAGAATTTCGCAAAGATAGAAATAAATCCAGGCAACAATGAGTAAATTACCTTAAGAATTCAGTTTAACAAGATTCCTAAAATAATACCGATTACTATACATGAGTGCCTTTATGAGAACCTTGCATTCATAATGCAGAATGTATAAATAAGGGGACTTTATATTTAATCTGCACTCACAGAAAACCCTATTGTAGACACAGGACTTTTGCAAAAGTGCTGTGAATTGTGATTTTACTGTTGCAGAAAAGGAAATTAATACATAAAGAATAATGACTAGCTGATTCAATCGTATTTTTGTCCTGATTGTGTCTGTTTCTTTGTCATAGCCTTATCAAACCTTTGGAGGAAAGACCCTTCAAATCTCAGAAAGGCAAAGAATGACCTTTAAAGCAAATTCTATTTTGGAAGAGTGACTGAAATATTTTTAACAGAATCCTTCTTTGATACAGAAATCTTAGCATGATATTCTATAATTTACCCCTTATATATGATTTTCCAATATTGTTAAGATCTTATGGCCCAAGGCCAAGGCCTGCAAAAAACTGGATAAAACATAAAATGTTATCTTCCATTTATTCTACAGTATGTACACAAATCAAATGACAATGCTTCTGTAGTTTAGAGAACGCAAGGCAGGTCAGGCAACATATATAGCTCTGCCTTCCAATACCTCACCATCATTCATTCACTGTTTCAAATACCTGCTCCCTTTTCAGTCAGAAAAACAGTGAAATGCAGTTAAGTACCTGGGTTAAAAAGCCCCTGTTTAAAGACAATCCATAGTTTAAGAAGATGGCCTATTACAGCAAAATTTGAGTTAAATACACTATTTAAATTGAATACACAATTGTTCAAGTTCCTTACACAATATACTTATACAGTATTATACAAAACGCTGTTCCATCTTACATGCAAATTCAAATTAAGGACTGACCTTGGGAATGCTCATTCCTACCTTTACTACAGAATCAGAATGAATGTATCCAAAAATGTACATAAATCCTTACTAATTTATTCATGCAGATCTGCTTGCCCGTTCAAGATGTGCTGAAGAAAACTAAGAAAAGAGGTAATCAAAGATGAAAACTAGTTAAGTATGAACAATGCCAGAACACTAGTTCAGATTACAAACATAGCCAAAGTACCTAGAACCATCTTGGTTTTCAAAATAGCATTTATAAAAATAGAAAACTTGCATGCTTTAAAAAATTGTAAAGCTTTTTAGAAAATAAAAATAGGAACAGTTGCAGCTCAATGCAGAATGCAGTGATGCAGGTACAATAAGAAGAAATCCTAGCAATGACTCAAGGGATGGCATTTTGTATTATTTAACACCAGACATCCATTTCTCACACATGTTTTTCAAATAAAGGCATGTCTTAAGATATGGCATTTGGGTCTCTTCCAATTTTCTTCTCCTATTTAGTGGACATTTTATAGATTTGGGATTCATTGTCTAGCTTTGAAATAAGCAATCACCAGCCAAAATGCCCAAGAGAAAACAATAGTAATTTTATTTACTACTTTGCAAAGAGGGTGCACCATGCACCCACAGATACAGTGGACACACCTTAAATCATCAATATACTTTCCTTATATTAAACATTAAATATTTCCAGACCAGTGGAGGTTTTGTCTCCGCTCTCCTGCGCCAAGTTCTCCCCGTTGGAGGGCTCCAAAAGGAGCTAAAGCCACCGTGTAGGGGTGGTGAAGAAAAGAGGGGTGCCCTGCAGGTCGTGGAGAGCCACAACTCTCCCGCTTGACCCAGGGCTTTCTTCCCTCTCATCCATAGCAAGCAAAAGAGGCAGCCATCATGGCTGCCATGAAGCTGGGACAGCCAAGGTAACAAAGAAAGTGCAGGAGCAGTGTAGATGAACAGTGACTGGAACTGGGTGAGATGATTGCTTTTTTACCTAGAACCTAACCCTAAAAGGAAAAAAAAAATCCAGGTAAAGAGACGCTTAGAACTGTTTGGTAAAGAGGTGAACAATTACTTAGAGAAAAACGCCAGACCCGAAAGAAAGGAACTAAGGGGATAAAAGTAAAAAATATTTTTAAAACATAGAAAATTGGACTTTTAAACTGGATAGGTGATGTTTTGGAAAGGCATTTTAAAATGCTGGAACTATCTACTTGAATAATTGACTCTGCTTCCATAAATCAAATTAAAATTGTCAGATTTGAGACAACGCTGAAGCCTAAGCTGAGGGTACCATCTACTGATGAATGGAAAATATACCATACCCCTACAAGTCTGGGAAAATTTCTGTTAAGAGAAATAAACAACATTTATTTGGAGGACCGCGGTGATATCTACTGTTCTATAATTATCTATTTTATGATTACCGGAGACTCAACTGCGAGAACAAGGAAAATACCTAAGTAAAGCAACTTTTGAATGTTAAGATACAGTATATCACAGAAGTGAGTGCACACCCTCACATTTTGTAAATATTTAAGTATATATTTTCATGTGACAACACTGAAGAAATGACATTGGCTACAATGTAAAGTGGTGAGTGTACAGCTTGTATAACAGTGTAAATGTGCTGTCTCCTCAAAATAATGAAACACAAACCTTTAATGTCTAAACCGCTGGCAACAAAAGTGAGTACACCCCTAAGTGATAATGTCCAAATGGGGCCCAAAGTTGTAATATTTTGTGTGGCCACCATTATTTTCAAGCACTGCCTTAACCCTCTTGGGCATAGAGTTCACTAGAGCTTCACAGGTTGCCACAGGAGTCCTCTTCCACTCCTCCATGATGATGTCACAGAGCTGGTGGATGTTAGAGACCTTGCACACCTCCACCTTCTGTTTCAGGATGCCCCACACATACTGAATAGGGTTTAGATCTGGAGACATGCTGGGCCAGACCATCACGTTTACCCTCAGCTTCTTTACCAAGGCAGTGGTCGTTTTGGAGGTATGTTTGGGATCATTATCATGTTGGAATACTGCCCTGTGGCCCAGTCTTGGAAGGGAGGGGATCATGCTCTGCTTCAGTATGTCACAGTACATGTTGGCATTCATGGATCCCTCAATGAACTATAGCTCCCCAGTGCCAGCAGCACTCATGCAGTCCCAGACCACGACATTCCCATCACGCTTGACTGTAGGCAAAACACACTAGTCTTTGTACTCCTCACCTGGTTGCCATCACACACGCTTGACACCATCGGAACCAAATAAGTTTATCTTGGTCTCATTGGACTATAGGATGTGGTTTCAGAAATCCATGTCCTAAGTCTGCTTGTCTGCAGCAAACCATTTGCGGGCTTTCTTGTGCATCATCTTTAGAAGAGG
>JANHFL010002789.1:76084-103048 GCA_032468155.1 Oxyrhabdium leporinum | reverse complement strand
GAGCGAGAGAGAGAGAGAGAGAGAGAGAGAGAGAGAGAGAGAGAGAGAACTTTATAGTCTGATCATTCTATAAAAATTTAAATCATTAATTGTCTAAAGAATCTAAGTGGAAATAATATATGCATTCCTTTTAAAATAACTAATATTCTTTCACATTTATATTGTACATAATATATTGTTATTATACACAATTATTGTACATAAATGTACAATAATTGTATATAATATTATATGTATTTAATACAATTAATGTATTATACAATTTGTGGTATAAACATATGCTAATGAAATGTTTTTTTTCCAAGAATAATTATTTCCAGAGAATGTAAGCAATAAACCAAACCAGTTTTTTACACATCTCCATAGAAACCTTACTACAAATGGCACTGACTTTTTTCAGAACATTATAGTAGAGCTGTGTTAGCCTATAGTGGCAAAAAGCAGGCATTTCATATTCAGCTGTGGGTGATAATCTTAAAACATGATTTAGGTTTCAAACCTCCGAAATGTCTGAAATATTATTATAATAAATACATCTTGCTTAGTGGATTTTTCTAAAATAGACAAATTACTTCAGGTCAATTGATGCTACAAACAGAAACTAGATTAAATTTATTCAGAAAGCTGCATAATTTTGGTGTTAAATTATCTAAACATTTCTCTAGTAAAATTAAATCTAAAATATGTAGAAATGCTGTTCATAGTCTATCAAATTCAGCTAGCCTTAAAATTTCAGATCTGAACCTAACATGAAATTTTATTGAAATATTATGACACAGTGTACTCTGGTATACTCTATATATGTATGAGTATCTCCATATTCACATACACAATTATTAGGGGGTTAATATTCCTAAAACCTTTAAAATATATTTTATATAATTATTCATCACTGTGATATATATTCAATTTAAAGCCTCATTGAGATGGCAGAAAACTGACTTACTAGAATTTCTTGTTTGGAAATGTTAGTTTATTCAAAGAAGGTTAAAACATCAAAAAATAAGAAACAAAGAAGAAATACAACAAAAATGACATTAACACAAAAAAGTGTCTTAAAAAAAGACTGACACATATACACATAACATCCTATCTAGTGGAATGCTGATTAGTAAAATACAACAATGTTGGTTTCCCACTCCTTGCGAAACAGGCCAGAAGACTTTTAAATTATTAAACTACTAAATCTACTTGGAATTGTTAGCTTGTCATCTATAAACTATATTAATAACAAAATGATTAACAGAAAAAGAACAATAATAATGAACGTATTATGTAAAAGTATAATGTAAAAGTATAAAAGTAATAAAAATTGTGAACAGTAATAAGAGAAAAACAAGATTGAAATTCCAAAGTGCTCTGTTAACAAATTGTTATTGTAATAAACTCATAGACAATTTACCATAGCTTAAATCCCCAATCATCCCAAATATTAACCTTAACTGGTCCTGGATCAAATATCCATGTTTTTCTTTTATACAATTTCTTATCAATTGCTGATTGATTGAGCACAATAAATCCAGTCTCCAAAGCCAATCTACCTTTCCCCCAAAAAGCAGATAAAATTGTTCCTCAATTAGATATATTAAGTTCATTTCCCACTCTCCTTCAAACCCCTTAAAAGAAACTATTTGGATTTCTGGCTGATGTCCTCGGACATGCGGAGTGGGTCCCGCACTGTGTTCTCCCTGTTGGAGGGCTCTGAAAGGAGCTAAAGCCACCCTGTATGGGTGGTGAAGAAAAGAGGGATGTCCTGTGGGTCGCAGAGAGCTGTAACTTTTCCACTGGACCCAGGGCTTTTTCCCTCTCATCCACGATGAGGAGAAGAGGCAGCCATCATGGCTGCCATGAAGCTGAGACAGCTGAGGCAACAAAGAAAGTGCAGGACCAGTGTAAATGAATAGTGACTGCAACTAGGTGAGATTATTCCTTTTTTACCTAGAGCCTAACCCTAAAAGATTAAAAAAAAAAAGAAAATCCAGGAAAAGAGACTCTTAGAATTATTTGTTGAAGCAGTGAATAATTATACAGAGAAAAATCCTAGACCCAAAAGAAAGGAACTAAGGGGAGAAAAGTTAAAAACTTTTTAAAACATAGAAAACTGGACTTTCAAACTCGGTAGGCGTTGTTTTGGAAAGGCATTTTAAAATGCTGGAACTATCTACTTGAATAACTGACTTTGCTTCTATAAATTGAATTAAAATTGGATTAAATAAGTTGTCAGATTTGAAACAACACTGAAACCTAAGCTGAGGGTGCCACCTACTGATGAATGGAAAATATACCATACCCCTACAAGCCTGGGAAAGTTTCTGATAAGAGAAATAAACGACATTCATCTGGAAGATTGTGGTGATACCTACTGTTCTTTAATTATCGACTTTATGATTACTGGAGGTTCAATTATAAGAATAAGGAAGACTCTTAAGTAACGTAAATTGACTTTTGACTTGGAAAGCTTCCTGGACTATCTAAATGGAACTGATTGAATAATCCTGGGATATAAAGAACTATGATTATTGTACTTTCTGAGGAGCAACATTAGGCCTGAATATATTGTTTTTGGACTATTGAGCAAGAGTGGGCCTTACTAAAATAAGACAAGATGTTCCATCGGCAGAAATGAGTGGAATTTTAAAAGAAATTGTGTTGATGTTCCAAAGCATTAATGAAATTGTGACAAAGAACCATGGGAGATAAAGAACCTATTGAATGGCATAGATGGGAAAATATAAAATATCCTACAAGGGACAATGAATAAAGATCAAAATGTCCAGGAAAGAGAGGAGGCAACAAAGAATGGAGGAAAAAATAGGACAGACAAATCAGCAAATAAAGCAAGACAAGGAGAAGACAATAATGATAATAATGACTGATGAAATAAATCAAGGGAAAAGTATTTTAAGAGATTTTAAAAATGGAATTGGACAAGCAATTGAAAGGGAGATGGGGTTTGGGCAGACACTCTGGAGGCCTGGCAGCATAGGAGGGTAGAGATGAGAGAAATATTTAGACTGAATAGTAAAGATATAGATGTAGATAGAGACAAAGATCCAAGAGAGGAGTATGGGAGGTAAAAAAGCTAAAAAAACATTTCATATCCTCCTCCTCCCTATTTTTCTTCTCTTTAACCACAAATATACTACCTGGGATCCAGCAGGCAGCATATTCTGATTCTTCAGTTGCCTGACTTCTATTATTAACATATACATTTAATCCTCAACATATCCAACCTTCAAAACTTCCATATTTAGGTTAAAAAGCACTACTGCCTTTAATGGGATTTCTTGGCCACTCAAAATAACAATATTGGATCATTCTTTCTTTACTCTTCGTCCTGGTCTTTACTCTTAGTCCTGGTTTTGTGTATCCAGTTCTTCAACATTGCGACCAATGGACTATCTGGCAGAATGTTCTGAGAATTTCATCTTTTCCCCATGGCACATCTTATCTGCCCTGTTTCCCATGTTAGAGATCACCATCTCTCCAAAGTTAGCCAAACTACCAGCTTCGCCCTTCTCTGGCCAGGCTCCACACTCACTTTATACTCCAAGTACGTCTCACATGTCCCGTCAATCCTGGTCTCTCTCTCACAGAGCTTACCCAACTGTCAAGGCAATATTTAAGACCACTTTTGTTACCTTGGTCTGTGCACAGAGTTGCCTGGTTGCAGCGCTTCAATGCCCACTGTTATAATCCCCGGGACTTTCCCTTACAATTGTTTTCTCTTCAATCTTCATACCGGGCTCTACAGGCACACAGGACTCGCCAAGTATTCATAACGTAGTACTGTTGTACTCAACAGGACATGTCTTCCCAGTCAGTGTCAGCTCGGCAACTCCTGCCGCCGTCTGTAGAATCCCGGGAGAGCCCCCAAATTATGGGATGCATTGTCTACTTTTGAAATAAACAATCACCACCAGCCAAAGCTCCCAGAAGAAAACAATGGTAGTTTTATTTACTACTTTGCAAAGAGGGTGCACCATGCACACGCAAATACAGTGGACACACCTTAAATCATCAATATACTTCCTTTACACTTATCACTGTAACAAATTTACCTTCCTTTTCGTCATTGGCTTAGCACTCAGGCCATCACAATCTATCTGAAGTGTCCAAAGTGAATATATTATTTGCCACCTCTAATTACATCTCCCATTACTCAAATTCTATTGCCCCCTGCCCTAATTTACAAATTACCTTTTATGGTACTGGTTCCTAGGGGTTGTCTCCAGACTAGAGTAACTATCATATCAGCAAATTCTGGTTAAGACCGTTTTTTAGCATAGCAGGGGCCTCTGATCCAGCTCCTACATACAGTTCCCAAGCTTCAGCCTAGCTCATGAAATTAAAAATATATAATGTATTTTCTTCACAGGATAGCATGTCTTCTATAGTTTCTGTAAAAACAATAGGTTCTGTTTCCCGCAATAGACAAATCAGTTCACACCCAAATTGTTTTATTTCTGTGCTCAGTAAAAAAATAAATATCTATTTATCTATTTGTTTATCTTAGAATTCAAAATAGTTACTCAAAAGCTGACAGAGTTTAATATTACTTGGCTATGTCGCCTTACAAAAGAACCTTCTTGCTTCCTGAGACTAATCAAAACAGCTTGAAAACTACAGTCAACTAATAGCCCTGTTTGCTAAAGCAGAAGAAGCATGCTCCATTTATAGTATCAACCAATAACAAATTAAAAGTAGGAGAGGTACACTGACTTATGTTTATCTCAGCACTGTCAACACATGTAATTTTAGGAATATATTAATCCTCAAATCAACAGACTGTTAATTCAGCTGTGAAGCTCTCCTGTTTTACCATATAAAGATGGTTTCTACTGTTGGTATTTACTAAGTTAAAAAATGTAATTCAATACCATAAAAGCACACAAATCAAGATCAATACTCCTTTTAACACTATTTATTTGAAATGTCTTTTTTAATTTTGGGCAACTTGGTTGTAATGTCTGAATAGTTATATCTATTCCCTTAGAAAAAGTGTTCATGACTTAATGAAGAGGCAGAGACTTCATGGGTCATAAAAACTGTTTCAAAATGGAAGTTTATGTTTGTTTATTAAAAAGCTAAAATACCAAAGAGGATTTTCCATAAAAGTGTGTTTGCCTCATTCAAGGACTAATAAAAATGCATACTCATTATATATTTTAAGACAAAAGATGAGTTCTTTTTAGCATTTGATACAACTCTTCAGATTCCTATCCTAAAAAAATCTGGAGAACAATAGAAATAAAGCCATTTAAACAATGTTTATTTCTTTACAAAATGTTTCCATATATTTGAAATGTATATATATGCTATCTGCAGCCCTACTGTTTTCTCCCCTATTATTTTAAAATGTTTTATTTTAGTAATAAAAAGTAATTTAAAATAATTTAAATGTATACAGATAGTCATAGGCAATTGTCACCATTGCAATCATATTTTAAGGTTTTTATATTTATTTCATTAATCATTATCAAATTATTAATAAATAGGACTCATCTCAAGCTCAGTATCCGACACTCCAAGACATGTGTGAGTTAACCAAGACTGATTCTTCTCATTGTAACATTCTTACTTTTAGAATATTTTATAAATGGAAGAGCTAAGTACAAAACACATTATTTTTATTATTTAAAAATATTCTATTTCATTAGCAATATACTTGTTTTCAAAAAGGGTATGTAATATCAGTAGAAACAAAACAAAACCTATTTACTAGTCATGATAGTATTTAATGATTTAAGTTTCAAATGTTATCAAATGTAAACAACTTTGATAACATCCATCTATACTAAGAACAGTATCAAAATGGAATTAATTACTGAGAAAGATAATAAACTCTCATTTATTGGATATGTGCAAGGGAAGACTAGTTGGTGGCATTTGAGGATGTTTTATTTTGAATTATTACACTAACTAGAGAGTTGAACTCAACTGGTCTGAAACACTGTTTCTTAAAACTTTTTTCCCCTCAAGACTCCTTCCCATTTTTAGGATCTTTTGTTTACATTGGTTATATTTATGAATATTTACTATGTTAAAAATTAAAATGGATGCATTTGCTGATGCTACCACTTCTCACAATTATTTGATGGATTTTAATTTTGGTGCAGAGAGTTTTCAGCACCAGAATGGTGTGACATTCCAGGGCAGCCTGCACCAGGCCTCCCAGGGCCCTGAAGCACCCGTTCCTCTTTATCTTACCACTGTCTCTCTACTCTGGCACTGAAAATCCTGCCAAACTGCAGGCACGCTAAACCTCCATGTGCAGAACTCCTCTACAACAATGGGGATTCTTTGGAATAAATTGCAAAGGAACCTTGTTTTTCAATAAAGAAGTGGAGGCGTTGCTTTCTCCAATAGTCCAATGCCCACTGATGCCAGGTGTCAATCTGTTCCTCCCAGCCACCCCCAAGGAACAGTATGTATGCCTTTGGTCTGGATGGCAGGTTCCTGTACCTCAGACTAGTCCCTAGGTTGCTCATATTAAATCCAAATCCTGATCTGACACTGATTGTATTAAAGCAAAAAAATTGCTGTCCTGCTTTGGGTTTCAATTATACTGTAAATCCTGAAGTTGGCCAAAATGTGGCCATTTTCTTTTTATAGTTTTTCTTTAGGGAGTTTTCTCTTCTCATTGCTTCAGGGCACACATAGTCTGGAATGAAGGGGCCAAAGGGTGGGGGGAGGTGTAGATATAGCTGGGGTGTTGCAGTCAAAATATTTTTTTCCCCTGGGAATCAAGGACATTGGTGCAGGTGTTCAAAAGGTAGAGACTGAGGTCACCTAGGAACTGGACTACATGCTGATTGGACCATGTGATTGTTGACTCTGGGGGGAAATGATAAAGTTTTACTTTTAATTGGGTGTAAAACCGGTGGGAATTTAGTTGGTTTTCCACCAAGAATGTGCCAATTTTATCTCCCAATAAAATGTTCTTTGAGGAATATGCCTGCCTCGGAATTCTTATTGAAGGGGATGTATTACTTGGAACCTTGACATATACACTTCCACATATAATTGCTATGGAAATTAGAAGTTTACTCAAAGTCAAGAGACAACAGCAGACAAGAAATTTAAACCAAAACACAATCTCTGAAAGAAGCTTGATTCTTGGCTTTGAGTCTCCCGAGGCTGACATTTCACGGGTTCTGCTGGAGCCTCATCTTCAGTGTCAAAAGTTATCATCTGGGTTCTTTGTCATGACAAATGCCTTCTGATTTTAGTAATTTCCCAGTCATGGTCCAATCATTTCTAAATCAAATGAAGAGCTACAGAGCCCTTCATCAAGAGGTAAGAGATGAGCGAGGATGCTTAATTACAGCTCTTTCGCCCAAAAATCCTTTTGCTTTGGGGATTTAGTTGACAACCTTAATGATAAAATTTTAGGACCAATCTCCCAAGTACTGACATAATCTTTGGAGAAGTATTTCAATAGTATTTTCATGCTGAATTCATTAGATATTCCAACTACAAGTTACTGCTGAAATGGCCTACCTGCCCTTTTGTGCCCATAACTAAAGTCAATGTTCTTATTTCACTACTAAAACCTGGAAAAGCCCCAGAAGGAGATTTTATCTCCCTGTCCCAGTATTATTATAGGCGAACAAATACTGACGGTGGGCTCCAGTGATAGCTGCCCTTTTCACCCATATTAAGAACCCAGCAAATTTTCCTACTGACTGCAGGTCACAACTGTACACAACTGTTGTACCAATGCACAAAATTAGACCTTGCCAACTGCATTAGCTTCTTTATTACTATCAGCAAGCTATATGCTAATATTTGGCAGGATGTGCGTTTGAGTCAGTGTTGACTCCTGATAGCTATTTGGACAAATAGCTTGCAGGGTCTATATGCAAAATACTTAAAAGCTTGGGGTCCTAAGTGGAGGCAATGCTACCTCTCCCCGCTCCCATGCAGAACTTATTTTCTCCCTCCCTATCATTTAGTTATCATTTTATCTTGTGATTTTTATTTTTAGGAGTGGAGTGGAACGGAACGGAACGGAACGGAACAGAATGCAATAAGGAATAAGGAATAGGGAATCACTTTATTTGGCCAATTGTGATTAGAAACACAAGGAATTTGTCTCCAATGCATTAGCTCTCAGCGTACATACAAAACAATAGAGTAATAAACATAAGACAATACTGTAGCAATTAGATGTTCAGTAGAGTGGTGGATTGAGGGGCAAAAATATGTCTAGTTCTTTTGGCATGCAATGCCCTATAGTGGCATTCCAAAGGAAGGAGTTGAAACAGTTTATGTTCAGGATATGATGGGTCTGTAGAGATGGTATTTTCTCAGCCCTCCTTCTCATCCTTGCAATATACATGTCCTCAATGGAAGGTAGGCTGATTGCAATTGTTTTTTTTCTGCAGCCCTATCTGTTGAGATCTGTACCTGTCCTGTTTGGTTGCTGTATCAAACCAGACAGTTATAGAAGTACAAGACTCAATAATTCCTTTGTAGAACGGTATCAACAGCTCCTGGGGCAGTCTGAGCTTTCTGTATCAACACAGAATAACATTACTTTAGGTGCTATTTTAATGATGGGTCTAATTTTAGAGGCCCATTTCAAGTCTTGGGAGAGATTATAGAATCCCCCCAAAATTGAAGGACTCTACTGTTGATACTGTGCTTTCTAATATAGTAAGAGATGGTAGAACAGGAGGACTCCTCCTAAAATCTACTCTTGTCTCCTTTTTTGCAGCTTTTGCCATTGTAAATTATCCTTTGATTTAACTCCAAGAGAAATGCTGTAGGAAAAATCTCACAATAGTATCCCAGTAAAGGATTACCTCTTATCGTTTAGTCTTTTCATTCCAACATCACATTGAGAGTCAGATATTCCCCATGGGAACTTCTCTCTGGAGTGTTACCACTCAGAGAGGTCAGGCAGAAAGATATTCTATCCTTCTACTTTTTAATTTTTATATTAGCTCAATAATTCAAGCCCTGTCTCTCCCACAATCATCTTTCTGAATTAGCAGATTGAATATTTCCATCTGTCTCTCAGATGGAAATGAGAAGGGCACAGAGATTTAGGAACTCAAACAACTGAAGTCTTAGTATCTGCACAAAGTTATCATACAATGCAAAATTGACATATTAATAGCAATGTTACTGAAAAGATGTGCAATTATAAATTACTTACACTGTGTTCCAGGCATTAGTGTTTGTATTATCTGGTGTTACTTAGCATAGGTCTTCAGCTAACCTGAGACTTTTCATTAGAAAGAAGCTTACTTTATCGATGCAGCTTGCAAGGTCTTTGTAGTCCAGTAGTTTAACTTTTGGCTAAGCTTAATATGTATGTCTTTGTGGGAACAGTTCAATAGAATCCTGGAGCCATATCCTCCTTGATTGTTTACAGGGAATCTGAACAATTTTTATCCATGCCATCCTTGGCAGAGAGCATGACATCTATTTGTTGCTCCTTCTGTCCAACTATTACTTGAATATATGCGTCTGGGTTTCCAGGATATACACACACATTCATTTCTATTTGTTTTTATCTGAATCTGACTGCTGGCTTGGCTTAATAATGTTTGCTTTAATTTGAAACTTAAAATAACATATCACATATTCCCATACTCACAAACACAAACAAATATATATGCGCTCACATATACTATTTATATATCTGCTCAAAGCTAAAACACTGACTTCACTACCAATTCATTGTTACAGACAGCTGCTATTATTTCCTTTATCTGAAATCTTTTCAAACTCATTTGTACTCTCATGTATGAATATGAAATCTTTGACTTCTAGATATGTTCCATAACATGTATTTGTGTTACACCAGTTTTGTATTACAATTGTAGCTCACCTAATTAAAAGTATTTCAGATATGTTCTTTTTTACTGTACCATGCCTAACAAATATAAAACACAGGCAGTATCAAAGCAATATACTTTTTTTTACTATCAATACATACAAAACAAGTTTTGAAACTCTCCCACTTTTTCCTTCCTATTGCTGCTTCTCCTACTGAACTCATTACAAGTACAAAAGCAAACTAAGGTTGTCTACAATCCATTTACGTGCCAGTTGCCAAGCAGCTGAATTTTGATCACATTAACCATGGGAAAGCTGCAACAGTCATTAGTGTAAAAACCACTCGCAAGTCACTTTTTTCAGTGCTGTTGCAACGTTGAACAAATGATTTTAAGTTGAGAACTATATAGTGTGACTACTGCTTTCAGAAATACATTTATATACAGATCTCTCCCTCTGCATACCAAAAGTGGGGATCCTAAGGAGAGGTTAATGCCTGTTCATTTCCAATCTCAATAAAATATAGATTGCTATAATGAATACTATGTGTATTAGCAATAAGATGAAAGTAGAAAACTAATACCAATATAAAGAATATGGTTGTAATTGTAATTATTACTGCATAAAATATTTGTACCCAGGTGACACATTGTGTAATGGAAGTTTGTATTAAAAATAAAATAAAAAATTTATTAAAATAAAATAAAATACAGGTAGTCCTCAACTTACAACAGTTCATTTAGTGACTGTTCAAATTTACAACAGCACTGAAAAAAGTGACCTATGACCATTTTTCACACTTATGACCATTGCAGCATCCCCATGGTCATATGATTTACCTTTGGATGCTTGACTATCAGTTCATATTTATGGTTGCAGTGTCCTGGGGTAATGTGATCACCTTTTGCAACCTTCTGACATGCAAAGTCAATGGGGAAGCAAGATTCACTTAAAAACCATGTTACTAATTTAACAACTACAATGATTCACTAACAATTGTGGCAAAAAAAAGTAGTAAAATGGGACAAAAGTAATTTAACAAATTTCTCATTTAGCAATATAAATTCTGAGCTCAATTGTGGTCGTAAGTCGAAGACTATCTGTACAAGAATTCAAAGTGACTAGGGAGCCTTGAGTTCAGGCCTTCAAGTCAGTAAAAAAGCAATCAGCCCTTTAATACTGAACAGCTATTTTGCAGACAATAAACACAGATGATATGACAAGTAACTATCTACCTTCTAAAACCATTTCTAGCTAATGGATTTTTCTACTCCAAAGAGGTTCTATCCACTCTAATACTGCAATTCCATGTCCCACCAATGTAGCTGCTATCACCTAATACTTAAAATGAATGTCGGGTATTTTTATATAAACTGTACAGAACTTATTTGTTACGGCCAATAACCATCAGAAAATTTTCACAAAAGTAAAAAAGTTAGCTACAACTTTATGCATGGACCTAGCATTTTGCATGAAAGATGTAAGTGACCTAAAATGTATACAAACTACAAAAAGTTTTACAAACTACAAAAATAACATATACCAAAACACCTTTTGTTTTCTTTAAGGGGATATTTTATTGATCCTTCCAATTATAATCATTTTATGATTTTTTTTGCCCATATATATTATATGGTGTGCTTGCAAGAGCTATAGTAAATACCACTGCTAGCCTTAAAAGTAATTCAAATTCATTCAGCACTGCTAAGAAGCAAGTCTGAATGAATATTCCGTGTAACAGCATTTCATGAACATTTCCAAAGTAAGATCCTCATATGCCTGCACTCATAGTGCTAATTGGTTTTTAATTGAAAAAAATCATCTTCACAATATGGAAGGCAATATCCTGCATTTTCAGTTCTACAGTAGCTGCAAAATTCACAAGGTAATCAGTACTTTTTCCTTAATAGCATTCTCTCATTAAGGTTTGGAATGTTTTTTCTACAATATTATAGAATTTCTCCATATTAGCAGGAGAAGGGGGAAACATTAACTACATCAGCAGTTCTTCAACAATCTTGGGGGACTGTTCTGATCTCACTACATTAGATTTTTTTACTTTTTAGGTCATGACAATTTGTAAGTACTGTTTTGCTTGTTGCTTTCACATGCAACAATATGTTCCATCATAAATATTTTATTTCCGATTTTTAACTCTAAAATAAACCTTAGATCTCTGTTTTCTATAAACACATTTTCTTCTAATTTTAAAACACTATGTATGTTCAGCTTCAATAAGGTATGTTTAAAGATGAAAAGAGGATAAAAACACATAATGGATACTATAAAGAAGCTTTCAAAATGATATTAATGATTCAAAATAATCTTTCTTTTTAAGGACCAGATTAATTGTATTTCCATATTACATTACAAATACACTACATCTTTTTTTACTTTGAATGGGTAATTTTCATAGATGATTAGTCATGTGGCAAAGTATTTTGTATATAAGCAGAGAAAAATAATCTAGTAGTGCAAACTTAAATTTATTTATATATGAAAATTTTGTTTATTCATTCATCTGATTTATATGGCCACTAATCTGAAATAAGTGATTCTAGGCCATTACAACAATTTAAAAAAAAAGCAAAATCCAGGAGAAATACAAAATAAATACAGTTGGAAACTTAACACAGATATAACATCAATACAAATACATTTTAATACATCTGATTTAATTTAGTTACGAAATAAGACAATTTTTGCTAACTTCTATTTAGATTTATCCTGTGAAATGCTATGAATGAAAAAGATCACCAATTTCTAATGATGGTATTCATCTTCAACTTATTCAACACTAATG
The DNA here is from genome assembly GCA_032468155.1 of Oxyrhabdium leporinum. Lineage (NCBI taxonomy): Eukaryota > Metazoa > Chordata > Lepidosauria > Squamata > Cyclocoridae > Oxyrhabdium > Oxyrhabdium leporinum. The sequence continues at coordinate 90,453 of JANHFL010002789.1, read as the reverse complement.
GTTCCATACATTTTTACACCAATTCCCAAAAATACATAAACACAATATTCAGTTATGTTTCAGAAAGCTTTTTATAACAAGAATTGATAACATTTTGGAATTGGGATGTAATGGGCACACTTACAAAATGGTTGTTATGTGAAAATTGACTAGTCACAAACTAGAGATCATGGCAGTATGGCCATTCTCACAGACTATTTCTTTACGGAAAGCAAACAAGTTGCACATGAGCTTATAATCTCAATAAAATATGAGGTCCAAAAGCATCTCAACAAACAATATAATAGAGCTTGCATTATTATACAATGCAAATAGTAAATTTGATTTGCATTATTTTTCTGATTCTTTTTTTCTAAAATAATATCTGGAATAAGGTGATAAGCAGTGACACCACACTTATTGTTAATGTTTCGGGTTTTTTAAAGAAGGGAGTACTACAGGCATTCATCTTTTTAATTGAACCATATAGGATAACTTTTGCTCAATTTCCAATCTTCCTTTTGGGGAAAGATTTTGAGAAAGCAAGCCAGAATTTGTGCATACACATGAGATGGAACACCACTGTTCAACCTGGTTGGTAACTACAGTTGGAATCCAGATGGTAGAAATGCACCCATCCTGGTCCTTTGAGTTCTCATCAATGTTTGATGCCATTGATTACGGAATCATTCTGGATTGTCTAAAGGGATGGGTGGATGATGTGGAATTTTACAGTGTTCCCTAAATAGTTCACCTGTTTAGACAGTGTGCGCAGAGAGTAGTGCGATGGCTAATCTTACAGAGGTGGCGCTCTCACCTCATATTCAGATTGCTGTGAATTTGATCCTAGGTAGCGGCAGATATTTCTCTCTGGGTGCAATGAGTAATTGTCTGCTGCAAACTCTGCGTAAGCGTCAGGAAGGGCAGCCAGCCAGTAAACGCTCAAGCTCCATTTAGTTGCCCCAACTCCAAACTGATACAGGGTCATTAAAAGTTTAAAAAAAAGTCAGTGTACACAGAAAACTAGTCAACCTATGGTTACTTCACTGTGGGTACCCTAAACAGCTTGACTCACTCAGTTTTAGCTGAGTACCTGTCATGTGCCATTTACATTCAGGATGCTTTTGCAATGATGATTCATGCCATCATCATTTAATAAGTATTTTTCAAGGGCCACATCTGAAGATGACTTACAAGCTGCAAATAGTTCAAAGGACAAAAAAAGTAGTTCAGCGTTTTATTAAACATATGTAAGACCACTACACTGCTTACCAATAGGCTTCCTGGCTCAATCCCAGGTACTGATTTTAACGTCTATGAAGATTCTCAGTTATGCCGATTATAGTTGTATCAAAAGTGATTTTTATTTTGAAAAGGCAATTGGACTGATTTTTGTTTGTTTGTTTGTTTTGAGGAAAAACAAGACATTTTGCTTTTTATCCTGGAAGCTTCATGAGTTGTAGTCCTTTCTAGGGTATGATGTCCATTTGAAAAATTATTATTTTTCTTAGAAATGCTTATAACTTTATACAGCGCAACGTTTTATAACTTGTATCACTTTCCCCAGTTGTAAAATAAAACAGTGAAACACAGAAAAAGCTGCAAACATTGGGTCTAGTATTTGCCACACAATCTTGTCAAAACAAGATGACTGTCATTGCTTTACAAAACACGACCAACATAGGGGCATCTTTATGCTACTATTAAAATGGGTGCTTCCACCCTTCTTAACATCTTGTGTTGAAAGAAGCAGAGGCAGCTTATGCTGAAAATTCATGGGGGTAAGCTATGTAAGGTTAAAAGTTAAAACCAGTATTAAAACCAGTTTTTATTTTGAAAAGGAAACTGGACTGATTTTTTTGAGGAAAAACAAGACATTTTGCTTCCTATCCTGGAAGCTTCATGAGTTGTATTGGATGCTGCAAGAGATGGAAGGACAGTTATTGAGAGCTGAGATTAGTTGGCAGGAGGGGGAATGACAGGTTCTGACAAGATGTGGGGGGAATGGAAATGGAAGATTTACTGTTAAAATATAATGAAATATTAGAAACAGTTATAGCTTAACATACATAAAAGAATGGTGAGCAGGTTGATAGAATTAAGTAAGAATTATGTATTTCCATTTCCCCTCCCCCCATCCTTTCAGAACCTATCATTCCCTCTCCTACCAACTAATCTCAACTCTCAATAACTGTCCTTCCATCTCACCCTGCCTTCAGATGCTTTGGAGAATAGCTTGACACCCTCTTCTTTGTAGCAACCCTTGAGATATTGGAACAATGCTATCATGTCACCCGTAGTCCTTCTTTTCATTAAACTAAACATACCCAATTATAGCAACCATTCTTTATGTTTTAACCTCCAATTATCTTTGTTGCTCTTCTCTGCAGTCTTTCTAGAGTATCAACATCTTTTTCACATTGTGGTGACCAAAAGTGTATCCGAAGTGTGGCCTTACCAAGGCATTATAAAGTGGTATTAACACTTCATGTGATCTTGATTTTATCCATTTGTTAATGCAACCTAGAACTGTGTTGGCTTTTTTGGCAGCTGCAGCACACTGCTGGCTCATATTTAAATGATTGTCCACTAAGACTCCATGATCCTTCTCACAGTTACTATTATTGAGCCAGATACCACGTATACTATACGAACAGGATCCTGAGCTCTGGCAGGTTACCTGGGAGACTGGGCAGCGGGAAGACTCAAGGAAGATGGAGAGGAAGATACAGGAGAAATCCACTGACACCAATGGAGCCCTTGACGGCTGAGCGGGTGGAGAAAGCAGTGGCGGAGGTCGAACACCAGCTGGGTGCCCGGCTCAAGGAGCATGTGCCCTGATCATTGGCTCAGGAGCTCCACCAGTGGAGAGATGGCTCGGGTGGCAGCATCGGAATCCCGGTGCACCAGGAGCCACTGAAGTGGCCAACAATCCAGGAATTATACAGGGCTGAGGAGGACCTAACCAGCCATCCAATGTTCCAATGATCGGCTCAGCTCGGGCGGAGCACACCACTGTCTTCGAGTGGAGGGCTATGAAACCTCTGGACCTCAGCGAGTTCAGGGAATGGGGAGTCCAGGCACCAATGAGAAGCCAGACCCTGGAAGGGCTGCCAGAGAGGTTCGGCCAGTTGAACATCAGCATCCCCTAGTCGGTCAAACCGTCATGGTCCTGGCTCAACCGACCTTCACCTTCCCCAGCCAAGAGAATGTGGCCACAGAGAGCGGAGCTTCCTCCTCGTTCCACTCGGCGCAGAGTGGATCACACCAAAGCCTACCTTGCCAGGCCTGATCTACTGGACTGATAGCTCAAGCCGTGATAGCATCAGTCAGCCACCAGGACTCCTAGACCAGTGTAGCCCAGGGCTGCAACAAGGGGCCATTGGCCTGCCGAGGCCAGGCAGTCCACCTCACTAGCCACCCCTCCAGCTGCCAGTGACAATGGGAGCCATTGCCTGCTCCCCAGCCAGCTCCAGCTCTAGCTCCAGCTCCGCCGCCGCCAGCACCACCAGCTGCCCCCTGCCACCAGCAGCACCAGCCATCCTGGGAAGCTAGCGTACTCCTTGTTCCACTTGGTGCTTGCGTACTTCTTGAACCAGATCTGGTCCCACCTCGATTGCTATGGAGACCAGTACCAGTCCAATTAAGAGGTGATTTTGGCTATCACAGACAACATGGAGGGTGAAGCACCTGAATGGGTTGCCCAACTGCACAATGAGGGGGCTCCTGAACTCGGTGACACCAATGAGTTTCTGCAGGTGCCGAGAACCCAGTTCAAAGACACAGCCCAGGGGCTTTAGGTGCAGCCAACAAGGAAACCTAGCATCATAGTGCCTGGCTCCAGCACCCGTCCCCCAGGTACGGACCCCAGCAGGGCCTAAGCTGAAGAAGATCCCACGCAAGGCAGAGGACAAGGGGAGATTCGCCCAGTAAACCATCGAGGTTCCCCCTCCCCCTGCTACAGAGGGGGAAACTCCAGCTCCAGAAGGCCCACGGGTCGCTGCGAGTGACAGCAGTAATGGCAGCAAAGATGACCCTATGGTAAAGTGAGGCCATCCACCCCTTCGCCATAAGATCACTAATAGTGTGGCCCAGGACAGAAGCTCAAAAGGACATAGAGGCCATCATAGATACCGGGTGCAACAGATGCCTAATCAGCCTCCCCACTGTCCAAAAGCTAAGGATAAGCACAGTGCCCTTGACACACCCTATATGCTTCGAGAAAGTCAATGGGACATTAATAGGCAGAGCCCTAGCCACCCTAGTCACTGAACCACTGAGGCTGGAAATGGGCCATCACTTGGAACTGATCCGCTTTGTGGTGGCACCAAAAATGACAAAGTCGGTCATCCTGGGCCTAGCCCAGCTGGATAAATGGGGTCCTGCCATCACGTGGGAGGATGGTTGTAGGAAATTAAAGATAGGCATGGGATCATCACCCCCCCATCCTAGTGACAAAGCCCAACCACTGAGACCACCACACAACCCTGGAACCTGTGAGAAAGTACCGCCATCACTGACTTGCCAACAGGGTGTCCCCAAGTCCCCCCCAAATCCCAGAACCTGGCTGAAGCATTTAGCGAGCAGGAAAGCAATACCCTACACACACACCCGACCCTTGTGTGATAGAATTCATACCAGGAGCCAAGCTGTCAAAGCCAAAGATGTATTCCATGACCCCCCCAGGAAAAGGGACGAGCTAAGAAAATACATCGACACCAACCTAGCAAGGGGATTCATTCAACCAGCCAAATCTAGGGTGGCTACCCTGGTACTCTCAAAAAAAAAAGATGGGTCAATGAGGCTCTGCATGGATTTTAGAGGAATTAACGCTGTGTGAGTGGAAAACACCTACCCCCTACCCTTGATGAAGGACATGCTAAGCCACTTGGCAAAGGGGAAGGTGTTCACCAAGCTAATTCTAAGAGAAGCATACTACCAGGTGTGGATCAGAGAGGGCAATGAATGGAAGACAGCCTTCAACTGTCCATTAGGCAGCTTCCAGTTTAAAGTAATGCTGTTCAGACTACAGGGAGCCCCCCCCCCCCAGTCTTCATGCAATGAATTAATGAGCTGCTACATGAGCAGGGGGTCCTAATCTATCTGGATGACATTCTCATATTCAGTGAAACATTGGAAGAGCACATTAAACCAGTGTGCCAGGTCCTGAAGAAACTCCTAGTGGCTAAATTATATGCGAAGCTGTCAAAATGCAAGTTCCACAAGACCTCCTTAGACTACCTGAGCTACCGAGTGTCAAACAAGGGAATTGAAATGGACCTGGGAAAAGTAAAAGCAGTGTTAGACTGGCAACCCCCGTGCACCCACAAGCAACTTCAAAGCTTCCAATTTTTACAGGCAGTTCATCCCAGTCTTTGCTGAGTTGGCACTACCCCTGATGGAACTATTGAAGACGGGGGGGGATGCCCCAAAACCACACACTGGCCAGCCAGTGGCTTGGTCCCTGGACTGCCAGCATGCTTTCGAAAAGCTGAAGAAACTTTTCGCTGAGGAACCCATCCTCAAGCACCCTGACTCCAAACAGCTATTTATGGGCCAGGCAGTGACGTGGCCATACTGGCAGTGCTGCTGCAAGCCAATGCCCAGGGCCAGCTACAACCCTGTGCTTACACTTCTTTCAACTTTACATGTTGAAAGAAGCCTTTTTTTGTTATTTTTGACTTTTGTTGTTAGCCTTAGTTCATTTTGAGACTTAGCTTTCCTCACTTCATCTTTGTAAGCTCGGGCTATTTGCTGATATTCTGCTTAGCTATGTGCTCCTCTTTCCACTTTTTATACTTGTCCTTTTTGTCTTTCAGTTATCAGAAAGTTCTTTATGCAGCCATGCCAGTTTCTTTTGAGAGCTGTTACTTTTCTTCTTCATTGGTATTGTGCCAGTATGGGCTTTTATAACCTCATTTTTTAAAGTTTCCCAAGCTTCTTGGGTTGTTTTCCCCTTGAAGTTTCTGAACCATAGAATTCTTCCCAAGCTCTTTCTTAATGAAATTAGTTATCTTAAAGTTTAAGACTCTAGTTTGACTTTGTTCTATTGGTTGTGCTTGCATAATGTTGAATTCCAATATTTCATGATCACGCCCTCCCTCCCAAGGCTCATGTAGCTTCAACACCTTCTATCATTTAATCTCTGTTAGTGAGAATTAAGTCCAATATAGCTGATTCCCTAGTTCTCTTCTCTACTTTTTGAGAGACAAAGTTGGCTGCTAGGTTTGCCAGGTACCTTTCTGATCTTCCACTTGGTGCAGAGTTTGTCTCCCAGTTGATGTCAGAGTAGTAAAAGTCCCCCAGTTCATCTATTTCCTCTGTTGGGTGGCTTATAGTATACACCTACACTATGGCAATGCCATTTTTTCCTCTTTTAAATTGTCCCAAATGCATTCAAGATAGTTTTCATTATTGCTGCGCTCTATTTCTGTAGTTATTTCTTATATATAATGTAACTCCACCTCCTATATAGTGCAACACCACCTCCACCTCAAATTCATATCTGACTTTGATTCACTTTATATATGCCTGTGGGTGGAGAAATAACCAAGACAATATCCAAACAACTGTGTAAATCTTATAAACAATGTGGTTCCTTTAAGAATTCAAGAAGAGGTATTTTGTTTTGCTTCTAAGCACTGTGAAGCACTTCTTTCAAATACTTTACAGAGGCCTATAGTATATTCCAAAAATCTTTAAGCATTTTTCACAAAAGCTAAATCTTTCTTTCTGTCTTTAACATATTTGATGTTCAACCTTCATATATAATTCTTATTTAATTCCATCAACTTGCTCATGTTTATTTTATTTATATGTTAAGATACAACTGTTTCTAATATTTCATTACATTTTACCAAATATTTCACTTCTACATTTTAATAGTAAAATTTCCAAAGGAAAAAGAACTGTAACAGGAAAACAGATGCCAAAATTACATTGACTTTATAGGCTATTTTTACAAGCAAATAAAATACGAGAAGTAGTTTAGGATTATTAGTGTGTTATCATGAGACGATCAAACACAAATTAACAGAATAATACATGATATCATTAGATTGGATGAAATCGACTCAGCCAAAGTAGTATATAAAAGATGTGCAAACTAAAATACAGGAACAATTAAAATACCATAAGAAAGGGATGACCAGGAATACAATGGAACTGATTTTAGTTTTATTTCCATATACATGTCCCTAAATACTATCCATTTTTATAGTTAGTGTTTAAGATACCAAATACTTTTATAAAGGTTGGCTGAGTGTAAGACGCTATAATTGTAAAGATCTGTTCTCAGATACTTCATTTTAACAAACTGTCACTGTTACCTCATACATGTCTTCATCTGAATTAATCTAAGCCAATGCTTCTTAAACTGTTTTTCTCCCAGGACCCTTTCTCACTTTTACAAATTATGTAGGACCAGAAAAGGGTTTCATTATATGAGTTGTATTTTATTGATATTTGCTACATTAAAAAATAAATTTGATGCATTCACTGTTCCTACTGCTTGTCATGATTCAATGGGATTTTAATATTGTACTTTTTTTTGGAATTGGACAACTTGTCGTGGCCAACTTACCACACACAGCCAATTCACTGTGGTCAACGTGCCTCGGAGAACTTGTCAGGCGACAACTTGCCATGGCCAACTTGCCATAGGACAACTCGCTGTGAGACAATTCAACAATTCAATTTAATTATTTAAAATAATTTAAACATTATTTTAATTTTTGTCATTCACATTTCATTTTTGTCCTTCCTTTTGCATCTTCTCTTTAATGATTCCATCCCACCATTTCTTTGATATTTGTGTAACTCTTGTCCCATGGTGAGTTGTCCCATGGTAAGTTGGCTATGATGAGTTTTCCTGTGGCAAGCTGGCCGTGGCAAGTTGGCCACTGTGAGTTGACCGTGACTAGTTGTCATAGACCCACACTTTCTCAGCATAATCTAGCAAATAATTTTAATTTTGCAGGCCCAAGAGTGTCATGGGGTACTCCAAAAGATCTTTGGACCACACTTTGAAAAACACTGATTTAAGCAGTGTTATATGTTGTAAGCAATTTACAATATATAGCCATAACAATAATATGTAAGAGCTTAAATAGTGTTTCCAAAAGAGTAACAGCGCAAGCAACTACTAGATAGGTAAATTTTAATGGTACATGTGAATATTCCCCCTCCCAATGTCCCAGGCACTAAAATATGGCAGCGTTGGGATTAATGTCCCAACGCTGACATTAGTTCAGACAGTTTGGTTAACACCACCAAAACCCACCTTCCTAATCAGGTCTCTGTTTTCAGGTATAATTTCTAAAAGCAAATCTTCAGACACCACTCATTGACATAACTGACTTTTGAAGGACAGCAAATGGGTCTTCTTCTTCCAACCCACAATGAGTAGAAATTTTCTCTATAAGAAAATCTACAAGCTAGCACTTCATGAACAAACATGGACCAGGCCAAGACTAGTATTGCTTTCCAACAATGACCCATATAAAAAATGAAATAGCATGTGTCTCCAGTACCTCAGGCTGTGAATTTTTAATTAAGACTCTTATTCCCTAACAAGATATCTTAGTATCAGGTTACAAATTATGGAGACAATTTAATTAGAAGCACATTATGTAGTCATTTTAATTATGAGAAAGTATTTGTCTTTTTTTCTCCTCCATCATTAATAGTAGCTGGAGGGAAAATAACAACTACAGAAATGTCACCAGAAGAGAGAATTTGGAAAGGGAAAACCCCCCTCTCCTCCTGTGCAATTATCCATATAATTTCTCGGAGCCCCCCATTCTTCCAAATTCTTCTTGAAAGCAAAGAGGATTTTAAAAAATTGAGGCGATTCAAACACTTATTTCATATGGCATACTTTTGTCAGGGAGATCTACACTTTACAGAGTACTTCTGACAGCCTAATTACTAGTTCATTCAGTTTTGTACCTGCGTGCTTATCCACAGTGGGCCACGGTGGGTAGAACTAACTTGCATCATATTCAATAACTGATGTCCCTCTTCAAAACTATCATAGTAGTATTTCCTGCTTACAATTTGTGAACATTCTAGTGTCAGATTTGGAAGCCATATTTACCAGGAAGTTTCCAAACTGCCACATTTTAGTGCCTGGGAAATTGGGAGGGACAATTTCATAGTGGAGTAGGTTAGTAGACATAACAACATTCTTTCTTACCGAGTCAAGGACTTGTTGCAGTGCATCTGGATGGGGATGTCTCTACATGGGGCAAAGAATTGATTGGACAATGTGATGGACTGATGGGGTGCAGGGGATGGTCTTTGAATTCTCTTCAGGATGGGAAACCCGGAACTCTCAGATTCGGGTTTTCCCAGATGTTCCAATATGACTTCTTCAATAAAGGTTTTTATTTGGATAGACTTTGTTTCTGACTATTGACTGGAGATGAGGGACTTTCGTTGGAATGCTGACATCTAGAACAGGAAAATGAAATCCCCCAATTCAAAATATCATCCTATCCCTCTCTCATGTGCATTCTATCATAATTGGCTGTTTGGTTCCAAAAACAGGTCACCTGCGAGGGGAAACTAGTTTTAGTTCCAAAATTAGGTCTGAAGCAAGACTGGAATGATAAAAATAAGTAGTTTAATTTAGGTTTCAGTGGACCTACCCACAGCTCAATATCCGATGAGCTGAAACAGTTTTTGACAATAACTGTTCATTGTATATAGAGACCACATTTAGCAACTGCTTAAAGCTTATAGAAATGTAGTCATTAATGTCAGTTTACATATTTTAATTAATTTACGGAAATATGCACTTTATTTATCTTTGAATAAATGTAGATTACATTGAATATTTTTGCCCTACATCTTAACTTCAAAGTTTGAAGTCTGAAAAACTACATCTATCAGAAAATATTCCAATTAGTCATCAATTACATATTTAATTTATAATATTTAAATTTAATTTAATATATGCTATATGATATAAAGTTTATTTTTCAAAGAATTGGTAGATAATACATTTATCGCTATATAGATAGTACATTTACCCAATTTGACCAATTATTTGTTACACATTTTACTAAATTAAAAATACATTTATATAAATGGAGGCCAAACTTTGATAAAATGCCATAGTTACAGAAACACCTTCAATTTCAAACATAGGTCTGAATCATATATGAATGTTCCCTCTTTATGAAAAAAAAAGACACACTGCTTTCTTAGTTTTATTTATATACCATAAGCTTTAAGTTTTAATTAAAATTTTAAAAATAGCCTATATGATTTTATCTACTACACAGTATGGTAAACCAGAACCAAACAAGTCACATTAGGACTGAGTGCACATATGAATTCATTGTATTAATTTGTTTAGAAGACTTACATATCCACTTATATGCATCATAACATACTTCATTTTTTAAGTAATAAAACTACCAAAATGAAACCATAAACCATCAAAAAACTCCTGGAACCCCCAAAACAACATTTCCCCATGCCCCCCATCCAACTTTCCTCTACTTCAAAGCTTGCAGGAAGAGTCAGCTTTTTTATTTCCAAAAACAACTTCAGACTGGCTGGGGTACAAATGTAACACCTGATTCCAACTCTTTAAAGTAATGATGTAATTCCAAGAAAGCATGTTGTTGCCTTAAAGAGTTGCAGACAAGTGCTTTAGTCACATCCTCATGTATTCCAAAATACTTTTTGAAATCATATATTACGTTCTGTAGAACTCTTAATGTTAAAAAAAGCACAGATTCTCCCTTTAAATTAATTGCTGTTGCTAGTACTGGGCAATTGCTCATCTGATCTACAGTAATGTCAAAGTAATGTCAAGGAACAGTGAAAACACTGAATAGTTAACTAAATTTAGATCATTAAATATATAATTAAATAGAAAAAGACACAATAAGAGAATCTGAGTTAGAGCAAAAGTTTCACTAAGTATACAGCCTTTGGTATCCAGATGCTCCTGGAAATCTCACAGCAAAGTGCCTTCTGCTGAAGTCCAACAACTGTACCTCATTATTTCAAAGTTTCAATCAGGAACATTGTTTCTGAAAATAAACATTCAACTAAGTTATCTTGGGTAAGACTGTCAGCCATAAGGAACCAGAATGACATGAGGAGCTATTTCAGAATACTTTCTTTATTGTTGCTCATTTATAGACAGGAATCTTGCTGTACTGAAGCATAAATCTAAATAATTATTAGATATATCTTTGAAAGGTTAGGAAAGGCCTTGGCTCTCCTGCCGACCAAAGATTCCATGCTTACCTGTATCTTTGTTCCTAGGAAAAGACCTCCCCCTCCCAACTCTGCACTACATTCCGCCACATAGACTTACTTTCTATGTATAAATTGTATTTTAAAGACTTCTAAGCCTGTGGATACAATATGGGCTTATTTATGTACAGTAGTTCAAAATTCAAAATTCCAATTATTCAGTTTAAAAATATTTGAATGACAAATGACCAAACCACTTAATGTCTCATCAGCCTCAAAATCAGCTTAAATCACATGCCAATTCTACAGAAGGCCCATGTTCTGAAAATTACTGTCCCAAGTACCAATAGCAATAGAGCCATCCTTGTCTCTGGAGTCAAAAGATTTAACAGAGAAGGTTCATTTCCGGTTGCCTCTCACGGATACCCTATATGAGAGGCAATGCTCTTTCTATTTCTTCTAACTGGATATGCAGATTCCAGTGGGTGCAAGAAGTTTCAAAGGTAACCAGATCTACAATAATAATATCCGCTAATTTTGTCCCAAACTCAGTAAGTAAGGGCATTGTGAAAATGTGCTTTAAAGAAGCATTATCCTTATTACATCTCCCAAAAAAAATGCTGGATCCTTTTAAATAAAACTCTAACTGAATAAGCTTCTCTTACACTATTTGCTTTGATTGCCTCTTCTGCTCATCCCTTTTTTTTAGCTAGAGGAACCAAGGTAACATATATCATTCTAAGCATACAGAAATGCATCCTTATAATAGTAGTCATTTTTCAATTGCTTTGCTAACAAGTCCTAGCCAAACATTGGTTTCTTCAATGTTGTAATAACTACAGATATTAAAAGCCAAAATATATTTCTCATTTTTAATCAATTCTGGTATCAGAAATGAGAACTTTTATTGCAGCATTTTTTCACCCTAACTTTCTAAGTTGCCCAATGGATCTGGGCACCTATAAAAACAATATACAAATACAGAATAACATCCAAAATTTAGCATCATCCAGAGAGAACAACCACCAAATCTTTACCTCACCAGACAAGAGTGAGGTAAAACAAACAAAAAGGCCGCCTAATCATATTAACCCTGGAAGAAGGCTTGGAAGAAAAGTCATAAGGCTGTGTGAAAGTTTTTTTCAAACTTGACAATTTAAGATGCTTGGACTTCAGCTCCCAGACTTTCATAGCAGGCAAGTGCCAGAACAAAGGTTCCAAGACAGAGGAAGCCAAATCATATTTCAGTTACACTGATTCTCATCTGCTCTAAACTGGAGCTCTTTGTATTTTGTTTAGGTTTGCATTCTAATTTGTACAAGTTTGTCCGATGGATTGTTCATCCTTAGTTCAGATAATTCCAATTCCTAGGGACCCCACCATTTATTTCTTCTATTATAAGAACTCTGCTTATGTCCAAAGCTCGCTATTCTCTAATGGTGGTTCTCAATCTGTGGTCAGCAGAACCCTGAGGGGGGAATGATGTCACAGGGGGTCTGTGAAGGCTTAAAGAAATGTTATGATTTAAATCTTGAATTAAGTCTTGGAGGTCCATGGTCATGGTCAGTGGCCACAAAAGGTATTTAAAGGGGGCCCATGGTGAAAAAAAGTTTGAGAACCACTGCTCTAACATACAGTACTACATAAGACACTTTCTTATTCTATTCCCACTTCTTTTTCTATAATAAATTTATTTCAGATGTTGTCCAAGATACTGGAAATCCAATTATAGTGTATACCAGATCAGCACACAATATACAAGATGCACATTTTCTCCTTGAAAAAGCCATGCCAGTTCTTCATCATCAAGCTTATTCTTCAATATATTTAACAATTCTAGATTTAATATGCTTTTCCACTGCTTTATCCAAGCCAAAGGTTATGCTAGTGGACTTCTAATTTCTCAGCTCCACTGAATCTTGTTTAAACACTATTTACATTGGCTATCTTCCAGTAGAAGAACTAATTTTAGTTACAGATAGCATATTTAAGTTTGAAAATCAACAATCTCACATTTGCATCTTTACTGTTTAAATCCACTGACTCAATTATTTTTTAATTTTTCTACTTCCCTTCAAACTCCTTATTTCATCATTTCTTTTCAATCATTGTTCTGGCAGCCTCCCAAGAAAAAAATATTCATGTCCTTCTATCTGACTAAACTGATATCTTCTATTGCAAAGATAAAGCAAAGTGTTTGTTCAGCTTTTGGGAAATCTCCCCATCCCTTACTAATCCTTTAACATCTTTGCTATAAAATGGGCCAGCATTTCCCACTTGATTCTCTATTAGATTTTATTGGTTGTTTCAAGGCTTCTATAAATAGGATCCTACAAAGCCATGTTCTTCCCTTTAGTTTTATTAATGAAATTACATATATTTTGGCAGAATTTATGGTCTTTCATATTTTCATGATGTAAGCAGGATTTCCACTTTCCAAAAAGAGCTTCCTTCCTTCTTTAATTGTGCTTTTAATTATACTGGCAAATAAAAATCCAACATCTGCATTCTATTCAAATTCTATTTAAAAGAGTTTTAAATTATTCCCAATAATTTTAGAGAATTACACAGAGATTTTATCAACTTTGGTTTCAACTTGCCTTTAATTAAGCTTCTCAATTGTGAAAGGTTTTCTTTTTTGAAGCGATCATCTGACCACATGGACTTTCTATTCACATATTTTGACTATCTGCTTGCTTGCTTTCTTTATGCTCTCAAATATTTTGACAAGTATTATCTACAGAGGTAAATTTAATTTTCAGCATTCTTTACGGATATAGTATTTTTTATCTTTTTTTTTTGTATAGAAGAAAACATTTCATAAACGCAACGATTCTGTTTCTTTTAGATTAGGTATACGTCTTTCAGTGTTTACTGGAAAGAATAACTTAAATTCAGAGGAGCAATCTCTAAAAGTAAGATGCCTACGAGTCTTCTAACCAACAGTTCAACATCTAAAATGTTCTATTTTTAGGTATTATTCTAAAATATTAAAGCTTTAAAGATGTTGACCATGTTATTGACTATGCTCCTTCTACATTTTTAAAATGTTAATCTTCTGTAGCAAAATACAAGTAGCAAACAGACTTCTTGCCTTACATCTCAATACACTGGATTAGATCCAGTTCAATAGTAGAATCCTATACTGGTATACTTGGTTTGTAATAATGTTT